>JAZAYU010000035.1:5107460-5167460 GCA_038501625.1 Corbicula japonica
ACATACGAGCTAATCATGTGCAAGTTGGCAGGGGGTCAATTACCACTTCCTTTGTTATTCAATTATCGGACCGCTGTTTATTAGGGGACGCTAATTGACACGGGACCCGTTTGATCCATATTTCCGGACCATTCACAACATAATTGGCATGTTAAATTGCGTACCCTTTGTATTTTCTGAAGTGTCAATTGTTTGTAAAACAATTACTCAAAACAGAGGGTTGTAAATTAAAATTAAACTTTTCAAAAACATTCAAACGCGTTTGCTTCCAACTACACTCTATCCGGAATGTTGAACTAGATTCCTGATTAAAAACACTCGACTGCCTTACGTAAAGAAATATTAGAAATATTCCAAATGGTCTTAATACTTCACAAATTGTCACAAGAAACAAGAACATTTCAAAATTGTCAGAATTGTGAAATGGAAACAAACATGTTACCAGTAGATAACAGAAATACGTGTCAAAATAAACGGAGTGAGATGACAACGATCCTGTTTTCTAAAACGTGACCTGACCTTAATGCCCGGACTAAATTGTAGTCTCAATCATTCAGACGCTCTGATTTCGCAATGGCGATCAGTACGTCTGAAGACATTGTTCGTTAAAAAATCAGACACTCCAAAACGAGGCTTGTAATTAGGGCAATAGTATGGAACGGCGTTGTTGTCTTGTAAAAATTATTTTTTAGACTGTAGCCCTGTCAGCTGGAAATCGATAAAACATAATTATCCTACGGGGGCACGCATTTTTAACTGCATTATTGCGCCCAAAGGCGCGTTCAAGTAAACTGAGGAAGGCATTTAATTTGATGTTAAGTGTTGCTTTGTTTTTGTGTTTGGCTGTAGAATGTTGGAATATTTTTCAGGTCAAACTATTTTTTACTGTTCTAACTTTTCTAAACGTATAAATAATAAACATACATAATTAGATATAATTTCGCAAAGTTTGACTGAACTGCATTTTTCCGTTAGAGAAATGTTGGTATTCTTCATCTTTTATCAATAACCGTACAATGACAACCGCCATACCATATGTATACGTATGTATATATTCTGTTTCCTCTTTTATTCATAGAGCACACCTCTTCACCAGAGGATAAAGATGTTCGTATATGTGCACTTTCTTTTACCTGCATTATAGGAGATCGATGTATTCAGCGTATGTTACCCTTACCATCATATTCATGATATCAACAAGTATACATGTATATATCAACACCACCACTGAGTATTTACACACACATATCTATATATAGATATAAATCTGACAGGTGCAGATAACTATAGAGAGATAGCTTTTAGATACAGATACAGGGAATCCGGGTAGGCAACCGCAGCTCTTTTCGAAGAGACCCTCTGATTCCCTGATTACCATTTCGTAACCTTAATAAACATACAACACAAGATTCAAATTCAATTTCAACATTTAATTTGGAAAATCGCTAGGATAGCACTTGGGTATACCGAATGAACTCTATTAATTATAACATTTGCAATTAAATAATAGATTTCACAATACATAATATTTCCTTACATATATTGGCAACAAATATCGTACAAATTACTTAAACAAATGCATGTTATGACACCGCAAATTCATTAACCAGTTCATGAACAACTGAATTCGTTTGCTATTAGCTGAACAGATTTTATACATATAAAAAATCAGTGTGTACACTTCGGTAACCCAAAGCTGAATGACAACCCTGCGATATACAGCACGAATCGCTCGTGCGAAAACTGCCATCTAACGGTTACTTCATTACAAACAAGGGAAATTAATTTTCTTCTTATTCGTACCTCAAACGCAGAAAATTATATTTCTTTAACGTGCCCGGTTTATAATACCGATACACGCACTGAGATTCTTCTTCTCGGAAGTGAACCTGTACTAAGTTGGGTGGGAAACACTAGACGAATATTACAGAAATTTCAAGTGCCGTGTTCGGGATTCGAACTCACGACCTCCGGATTTGTAGACCAACGCGCTACCACTGGACCACCCGTCCACCTATACAACGTGACAGTCTAATACCATAATCACGAAGAGGCGGCAAGGGCGAGTCATATGTTTGTATTCATTTATGTAAAATCGGTTAGGCAAGTACTTAAACGTCATTTATTTATAAAACCATATACCTGATTTTGTAGCTCGATATCTTATAACCTTAATTTCACTTTGCCCAGTGTGGGAGAAATACGGTTGAAGCACTGTTAACAAATTTCATTAGATATCGCGATTGATTTTGGATTTGTTTACCATACAAAAGCGCCACCTGTCGGTCAGACTTTTTATATAGCGATGTCTCTAGACGTTCGTCAGAGCAGTGTGACACTGATCAATGACAGAACGTCTAGATGATCTAGACTAACTAAATTGTCGTTACAATTTTCAAGTAACATGTAAAGTATTTCAAAAGATTACAATTTTTTTTACAATAATAACTTATTTTATTTCCTTTAACATTTTGAATATTCAATACCTCAAATTTATATTACATAGCGATACGGGCAACTAAATACGAAGTGTAGGTCTATTCGGACATTAGCACGTTTCGGATACGTATAGATGTGGAACTAGATGGTTGAATTTTAGCTCAGGTTTTAAATTCGTGCACTGGTCCGAGCGCGAAATACGCGAAAATTAAGCCATCGCTAAATATAATAATACCACAGTACTTCCAGTCAAAGCAGGTTTATTTAAAAAAAAAGAAAAAGACATTTCTTGCTTAAAGATAAGTTCTCATATGTTTAACAGTGTGGACAGACTGTTTGGTGGTTCCGAATCTTATCTAATTTTACTGTCATGTCACGTAAACAAATGAATGACTAGCTTATCGTAATGCTAAAACTCGTTTAAACAGGAAGTAAATTTTAACTTTCTTTTTCAGTAGACGACCGATTAAAGGAAAATGACCTGATATTGTTCATAAGTGAGTATAATCGGACTATTTGCGATAATTACGAGAAATTAAAACTATTTAAACTATTTGTTAATGTTTTAATCGAAGAAAACGATTGTGCAGACCGAATCTTTGTCTGTTTCGAATCGATATCGTATTGGCCCAGTTGAGATTTTATATGAATGAGTGCAACACATATAAGGTGGACCTATTTGTACATATTGTGTCAATATTGTTTTAGTAAATTAAAAATGTAATGTAATAATCTTTATATTCATGTCATAGAGCCATGTAACTAATATGTATTCGTGCATCAGAGCGTTTTTTTAAAGATAATAACAGTATTTTGATACAATCATGTGTGTCATTTGCCAGACCTTCTTGTGATTAAATACAATTTTACAAGTTTTTATCCCTATATATGCGCAAAACAAATGGTTTTACAACCAATAAGGACTATACAAAATATAACGTACTTGTTTATTAATGAAGGTACTTAAAATGATGATAATAATTCCGTTTTCAATGTGTTATTTACGATTTTTATCGCAGCCATGCAATCACCATACTATATCCGGCATACAATGTATGATACAATCGGTTTATATACAGTGTTTATGATGAGTATGAATTGCGCAATCTGTCCTAAATCTGGCAACTACATATTATATGCTACGCGAAAACCATTGAATCCGCTATTAAGCATGTAGCTTAAATACAGTGGAAACATGCAGTATATTCTTGAATTATTAAGTTTTATTGGGTTCTCCCTAATTTTTTAAAGAGAAGAAATAAAAAAATCGCGAATCGTTATTTGTTTTTTTTGTTGCTTTCATTATGTCTAAAGATATTCACTGGATATTTTAACTCTACCAGTACTTAATCCACCATCTGCTTCATTATGTTTAAGTTATAAATTTAAACCAATACCTTTAAAAATACGTTTTTCGTTTCAGGTTCACAAGTATACACATAACAAACACTATGTAACTTTCCTGTATCACGTGTAAGATGTAGGTTTACATTCAAATGCTTGCGTGATGTTAGTATTCCAAGTTCTTTCATTTCAATTACACGTTTATTATAATGTAGGATTCTTAGTAAGGTACACATTTATCAATTCGAAGGAAATTATCAGGGGCGGATCCAGAGGTTCCTTAGCCGGGGGGGGGGGGGGCACAATCTATCAAGAGGTTCCTTTGCCGGGGAAGAGGGGAGGGGGGGGCACAATCTGTCCATACAATCGTTAAGGGATGAATAAGCTTTCTATGATACACTGGGGACATGGAATAACTAATAAATTGTATTGGAGTAAATTAAATGGTAGAAAAACATAATATCCATTTTAGTAAAAATATATAATCTCTTGATTTAAAAATATCAAACATAAAACTGTATAGCACCACATAACATCTTTTACATATGAGATCACAAAAGCACTAAGAAAGGTAATCTTCAAAAGCCTATCTGCTCATGTTTGCATTATCATGTTAATCTGTAAATGCAGGAAGTGTATATTATTGAGAATACATCTTATTATTTCATAAAACACATCGACAAAACCTTTAATTCTGTGTCACAAAAATAACTTGTAATGCAATGGTATTTCGGCTTTGCAATGCTATTAAATTCTTATGTTTATATGTTTGTATGCTTTTGCATGCAACATTGTTGAGCTGATTGGTGGGTTAGAGTTATTTTACAAAGACAATTTGTACTTGTTTTGTGATACGAGAACCTGTTGGGGCAAGTGTGAGGTTGGTGCACCCTAGAACCTGGTTTAAACCCCCAGTGGCAATTTGATTTGCCACTGACCGTTCCAAGGCGGTAACCCCTCGGGTTCTCATTTTTGTTTATTGTTAGTGGTGTCTTCTTTGAAACTGATCATTTTATTAACCATGCTCTCTCCCCCTCTCTTCTTCTTGACTGTGTGGGGAGGCTGTTTTTTCTGAATGTGGCGATTCCTGATATGCATATTTCACCTTTTTGTAAGTACTACATAGTTTGCATATAAATGCAATATACTGGTCAGTTATAATACTAATACACTATGAAATTGTGTGGTATATATATGTCTGCATAGTCATTAGTCTTCAATTTATTCTAACAATGTAAGAATATCTGGCAAGATGATTTTTCTTGGCTGCCTTCTTGCAAAATCTGCAACTATGTCTTGTGGCATAATTTTAACATGTCTGTGAACATACATTAATGCAAGGGATGTCATTCTCTCCTGACCCATGGTAGCTCTTAAAAATGTCTTTAACAATCTAAGGATGCTAATGCTTCTCTCACACTCGCAACTAGTTACGGGAAATATTGCACAGATTTTCAGGATTGTTTCAATATTTGGAAAAAAAAGCTCATCACAGAGTTTTAGTGTTGCTCCAATGGACTGGGGCTTGTCTTTATGTTCTTTTGTCTGCCACATTGCAAACCACTGCTGAAGCTCTGCCTGCAGAGTACCTGGGGATGGGAGGTCTGACTGGAAGTAGGAAAAGTCTTGGGGGTTTGGGATTGTCTCAAGCACTGAAGGCACCAGTTTCAATCCTGTTGCAGCTCTGGAATGAAGCTTTGTAAATCTGGTATTCATCTCACTGATGAGAAAGTCGAGGAGTGGTATTGTGATACTTCTCTTGAAGTACTCTTCAGGCGATTCTGCAGGTGAATTATCCCGTTTTGTCTGTCTACTGCATGTTCTTGGTTTCTTGATTGATACATCAAAAGGCTCACAGATCGACTTGGCAGTATTGAAACATTCTCCATGGAAGGAATCAACGTTTTTTCGGGCATCTTCAAGGAACTCCTGGACAAGATTTACATGATCCAGAGCTCTCCCAACATATAATGTCGTCTCTTGGAGTGATTTGCTCAAGCCTTTTATGAAACCCAAGCACCTGTGAACAATCACTAGGCAGATGATAAACTCGAAGTTGAGTATAGCATGCAGCAATGATACTGCTTCTGGTGCTCCTGGTGTTCTTGTGTTTGGCTGTTGTGAACTTATCTCAAGTGTATCTACAATGGCCGGGAAAAAGTCCAGGAAAACTGAAAAAGCATCATGGCGCTCTACCCATCTTGTTCGACATAACTCCTTTAGTTTACACTTTAATGTTTCTGTATCCAAACAGGAGTCAATTGACTCTTCTAGTAAGCACTGTTTCTTTGGCGAAAACTCAAAGAAGCGCACAACTTGATCTGCCGCTCCCATCATATTTCTTACAGAAGGTATGGTGCATGCTTGAACAATGCATCTGTTAAGCTGATGTGACGAACATCAGAATGGCAGAGCCTTTGGAAACTGTTTAACTATTCTAGGTCCAACTCCTTTAACTTTACCGGCCATGTTTCCAGCACCATCATAGCACTGACTTCTCATTTTATTCACGTCTAGTCCTAGCAACTCAATTAATTTAAGTATCTCCGTTGATAAATGTTCACCGGTGGTGTCCTGGCTCACATCAACAAAGCTCAAGAAATATTCTTTTATGTCTTTGTTTTTATCAACAAATCTTATTGTAACTGCCAGTTGCTCCTTGTTTGACACATCTCTCACCTCATCTGCAGACACAGAAAAAAAACCTCCTGCTTCATTACACTCATTCACTAACTACTGTTGGATACTATCACCTATTATGTTTATCAGTTCATTTTGGATAGTTTTTGAAGTGTATGTTGCATTTTTGGGGGCATTATCAAGATGTTGCTGAAGCAGTTGGTCACCTCCAGATGCACGGAAATGGAGCAGGGCTTTGAAATTTCCTGTGTTTATCTCTTCTGCCTCGTGCTTACTGTCATCTCTGTGACCTCTAAAGGCTATATTTTGCTGTCCACAAAGAATCACTGTTTCGACAATTGTTTCCAACACTTTCATATTTCTCGTCTTCCTTTCCTGCAGAGCAGTTGACATGGCTAATGTAACATTCAGCTGTTCATTTTGACAACACTTCATGAAATCCTGACTTTTAGTATAACAATTCATGTGGCTCTCATGGCCTGTGCCTGGCTTTTTGTGAGATGAAGCAGACGAATCTCCAGATTTATGCCTTAGTTTAAAGAAATGTTCATCAAAACGTTCGGTAGCTTTTTTCCAGTTGCGGAATGGTTCCGAAACAAGATGACCGTGCTTACTACGGTCATCACAAAATAGCACACAGTGTATGCAAAAGGCAGTTGACGGAGAATATGCAAGTCCTGGGTACTTTGATAACCAGGAGTACTGAAATGATCTATTCTTTGTTCCGAACTTGGTTGATGGGAAGATGTATGTATTCTCAGGTTTGAACACATTTTTCATAATTTCATATCGTTCAATGTCAGACAGTGTTTTACTGGTGAAATTACCAATGTCAGACTTGGTTGATTTGTTGACTTCAGTGTTCAGACCGGTTGGAGTATTCTGGTTCTCATTCAGCTCTGTAGAACCGCGTATTAATGACAACATACGATAGGGAATGGTAAAGTTCACTTACTTCTTGTTGATGCTAATCTGTCCCAAGGATGTCCAACGATAAAGTAATCTAGTCTAGGTTAACCGTTCTCTACGAGCGCTGGATGTACACTACGTCCCCGGATGATACTAACTCCGCTATCTCCCGGTATCGCCCGTACCGGACCGGACTGTGCTGTATAACAGTCTAGCGTCACCACACTCCTCCCCGTTTTATTTTGAAGGACGGACTCCTGCGTGACGTCTCCACGGCAACAGGATCACGGATGGTATACCATTCGGTTCTGAGATGTGCAACGGCTCCCCACAGTCAACAGGGTTGAAAGTGGGCTTCCTGGGTGAATGACCAGTACTGGTACTCGGCAACAGAACAGTTAGGTAACTGATCTGAGACCTAACCTTACCACGGGTCGCACCAAACCACCCCGTGGGATGCTGATACATCCTCTGATTGGCTTCATTGCAAGACTGGGTTGAGACCCTGTAGAGCCCTGACCGGACGGCGCAGGACTAATTCACCTATCCAAACCGGACGGCATAGGAATAGGTGATCCAACCGCAGGAGGATCTTGCTTGCTTCCGCTTGCAAGACTAGACTGCATTTGGTAATGCAATCTTTGCTTGCATCCAGACTTCTGGACTCTGACATCTCCGTTATCAGGTTAAGGTTAACCCGATTAACCACCTTGTTGTAGACTTCTGCCTGACTGATTTTGACTTCATCACGCTTCCCGTAGACAGTCGTACCCATGCCCTTGTGGTTCTCCAAAGCACACCTTTGTCAATCCTGGAGTGGCCAACAACAGGGTACGAAGGTTGAACAGCCTTGGTCACCAACGGCACTGCGTCGTCTACAGCCTTGTAAAAGGATCCCCAATTTTCATGGGCTTTAGCATAGTTTTACAACCTCCACAGGGTAAGTCCTCCAGTCGCACTCCGGCAGCAAATGCCATGCACTGACCTTCAGGTGCCGGCGGTCGGGACAGTGCAACAGCATTTCCATGCTCACGACCCGCACGATGTTTCAACACCATGTTAAACCGAGATAGATCCTCCGACCATCTCACCAACTGACCCTGAGGTTCATGAAATCTCATCAGCCATCTTAGACTCACGTGGTCTATCCCTACAACAAACTTACTATTGGTTTGGCACATGTAGGTACAGGTGCCGTCAAACCAAACTCCATCCGTACATGCTCAAAGAGACGCTACTTGGTGATGAAAGCAGTCTTTTTGCAATCTTCCTCCCTGATCCGCATCTGTCAATATTCCGAGTTGGCATCCAGTTTGGAGACCCAAACACACCACCTCACCTACAGATGCCTAGTCTGAGGCAGACTCTTACATTACACCTGCTTTCAGCATTTCTGTTAATGAGCCTCTTGTTCACCAGCAAAGCATACAAAATGTCAAACCCAAGTTATGTTTCTTGTTATATGGGAGCTACATTGACATTTTCCTTGTACCACTTATCCCTAACTTTTCATTGACACTTCAACAAATCCCGTCATAACCATCTCCCTCCCTGCAGACAAAACAACTAAACATCCTTAATTTAATCGTTTTATTTATTAAGAAAGTTATATTCCCTACCAGAAATGATGGGAACCAGAGCTTTTTACACATTTGTTCTTTATACGGAGCCCCATAGTAAATTGAGAACCTGACTGTATTTGACAAACAACTATCCGTTTTGTTTGGTCCGGAAGAGAGCGTCCCCCTTCCCTGGACTACCCTGGGTCAGTTTTACCCCTTGGATTTCCGCATATTAAATCAAGTGCTTAAAGTATCCGGAAGTGCAGTGACTGATTTACTGGATGGTACCTGTTGATATGACGTCATACTACCGGACGGCTGATGAACGTCATTACTGGGTGATGGTACCTGTTGATGTGACGTCATACTACCAGACGGCTGATGAACGTCATTACCTGATCTAGGTGCTTGTTGATATGACATCATACTACCGGACGGCTGATGAATGTCATTACCTGGTTCAGTTAAAGTTACATCAGAGATACAGTGTTCCGGTGTATTGTTTACACCGGTACTGCACTTTAACGATTGCTCTGTGTTGCTTCAGCTAGCCAGTCGGCTTGTGAAGCGTTGTTGGAGCTGCTCTGGATCAAGATCACATATTGATTATGGGTATAGCCAGACGGCTGAGGTTGATTATGTAGCCGGACGGCTGAATCAGCCTCACTTTCTGCAGGTTGAATGAATTGAAAAAGCAAGTCTGCTACTTCAATCCATGTCTTTGAGTAGCCTAATCGTCATTGTCCTCTTTGAGTTTAGGACAATCTTTCCTAAAGTGCCCCTCCACACCGCAGTTATAACAAGCTGTCGACCGACGTCCACGGCGCCCACTGTTCACACACTCCAAAAGAGATTTTTGAAGCCTTTGCTCCAACTCTCCGAGTGCCTTCATAAATGGATGCACCTCAGACGATGCATTGGCTACCGCATAGACAGGTGCAGATTCATCGGAGTGGTCCTGCCTTTTCTGCTTCTGCTTACCATACATAGCACTATGCACCTGTTGGTACCTTCGTACCACCTGCACAGCTATCTGTATGGTTCCCGGCTCCTTCAGAAAAACGTGTTGCCCTGCATCCTTGTCTATCATGCCCTGGCAAAACCGACTCACGGATTGCTGTGTAGCAAATTCTACCGGAACAGTTTGAAACGCCCGTGTAGCTAATGTTAGCACACGGTCTGCCCACTCTTCTAGAGATTCATCTGAGTTCTGGGTAGCTTGTTGAAATCGAACTTGAGCTGCTGCTGGTAGCTCATGTTCGCCGAAACGCTCTTCCAGTCTGCGTAATAAGCTTTGGTAAGAAAAGGTTTCATTACGACCGCTTATCACAGTGTAATAGTCTAACGCTTTGTCTGTTAGACACCACACTAAGCCATTCAGGCACTCTTCGTCTGTCCACTCACAAACTCGAGCATACTGAGTGAATTTCAGCTTAAATGCACTCCAGTTGCCCTTGCCATTGAAAGTTAGGTGTTTCGGTAATGACGCAACAATTTCGCGTACACGGGACGACCTTCTGGAGGGCAGCGGATAATGAGAGGTCTCATCATCACTGTCATAATTGTGAAATGGTGTTGGAATTGGCATTTTTATCCTGGGGATTGCACCCATATCTGGTAAACATGCTGGTGTTGACGCGGCTGCTGGGGCATGTCTTACCGGACGGCTAGACATATAATCTGGTGCCATTTTTGGCACATATGGCATCTTCACACGGCTTGCTGGTATTTGTGGCTCAATACTGACAGGTGCCTGTTGGGCCTGTCGCAACACCTCTTTAACAGGTTGCGAGGGCTGCTTCTCCTCGTCTTTGTGGTCCTCCTCATCTTCACTGGACGAGGCGGAGAGAGCTGGATTTTGTTTAAAATCAAGCATCTCCACGACCTGAACAGTGAATTTTCGACGACATATAGTCTCAAGGACATCCAATGTCAAATTACCGCTATTTTCGCGAACAGAAATAAGCGCCTTTGCTAACCTTGATTTTATACCTGGAATGGTTTCCAAATCTGCAGCTGGTACATAGTTGACGGCAATCTTAGGTAAGACTGCTGCCATCTCCTGCTCTTCTGCTGGTGCAGCACCTTTCAGCCGGTCGGCTACCGACAACCTAGACATAGACCTCCTCACCGATGGAGGTGATCCTTTTGCTGACATCCCAAAAATAGAGGTCTATTTTTGCACGAAAGGGACAATAATCAAACTACAGAAAAATTATTTCAATTAACCACCACACTCCTCCCAATTCTAATTGGCAACAAATAATTGAATTGAATGATGTATAAGCTTACCGGACGGCCTCACTTATACAAAAACTGATTATTTTTCTGTACTTTGAAATTCGCACTACCGGAAATACCAATGTTTCCGTTAGGACATGCGCAGATGGAAAATCAAAATAAATGCAGAAAATAACACAATTTACGGCCAAACTTATCGAAATAAGAATGTGGCTGTGATATTCAACCGCAAATACATTGATTCCAACCAACTAATCCTTTCCCTCTTCGGTTCAAAAGGTTTGGGTCGTACCGGACGGCTGACCCAAGTTGTTTACGGTGGCGATTTTGGCAGAGCGATGGTTCGTTTTATGAACGCTGCCACCAATGTAGAACCGCGTATTAATGACAACATACGATAGGGAATGGTAAAGTTCACTTACTTCTTGTTGATGCTAATCTGTCCCAAGGATGTCCAACGATAAAGTAATCTAGTCTAGGTTAACCGTTCTCTACGAGCGCTGGATGTACACTACGTCCTCGGATGATACTAACTCCGCTATCTCCCGGTATCGCCCGTACCGGACCGGACTGTGCTGTATAACAGTCTAGCGTCACCACAGCTCTGCAGATAGATTCTGAATCTGATTTGAAAGTTTTAGTCTTTTTGTTGGTTCAAGATTGTGGTTTGGTGAACTTTCTTCCAATGGTCTAAAATAAAAAGAAACTGAATTAATATATTATTTCAATGCATGTATGCATGTTAGCTTTTCGGACCACATCTAGTTTAGCAGATCCCAACATCACAACATAAATTTACAAATACTAATAGAGTGAATTTAAATGGGGGCTACTGCCCAAACCCCCTGCTCTGTACTACAGAGAAAAAAGTCCTATGAGGACTGACAAGACGAAGAGTAAATGAATGAAGATAAAATTAACAATAAATAAGATCTAATATTCGATTTTTGTTCAAATTTTTGCAGCTTCCAGTTTGCACGACCAATTTTTATTAAATTTTGGAGCTTGTACCGTACTTGGGCCTAAAAACATACATATGCTAATAGAATAAAGTAAGTCTGCATCAAAGACTAACATTAACTCACCTCTTTTGTGCTTTATTGACCATAAACTTTCGAATATCCATCTTTTCTTTTCATGGATTGTTGATAGCGGAAGTGATTTTAAATCATAAAGCTTCATGGGTAATAATCACAAAGCGAGGTAACTTAATCACCTTTCAGCGAGGTAAAATTGAGTTGTGCCCCTTTGCATTACAACATTAACACAAAGCTCGTCCATGATATAATCATTACCGACTTTGCCGGGGGGGCACGTGCCCCCGGTCCCCCCCCCGCTGGATCCGCCCCTGATTATAGTAGCTAAACAGCGTCGTATTCATTATTTCATGTAACGGAAGATCTTTTCTGTCAAAGCCGTTGATATTTTTTAAAAGATAATTCTTGTTTAAAAGATAAAGTCTTATATCGCCATTTATTTATGTATAAAAGTGTGGACAGACAGTTAGTGGTTCCGAATCTTTGTCCGATATTTTACTCTGATTCAATGAAATTTCAGTCACAAATAAACGACTAGCTTATTTGAATGCTAAAACTTGTTTAAACAGGAAGTACATTTCAACTTTCTTTTTTCAGTAGACGATCGATCAAAAGCTTTTATAGGAAAATGACCTGATATTGTTCATAAGTGAGTATAATCGGAATATTTGCGTTAATTAAAAGGAATAATTACTATTCTTAAATTTTGTAATCGATGAAAATAATTGTGCGGACAGACAGATTAGTTGCTCCGTTTGTCTGTTTCGAATCAATATCATGAATATGCTTGTGCAATTACAAGAAACTGATAATTCAAACATCAATATTGATGGTTTTGTTATGGTCATAGTTTCCCCCATAGCTATAAAAATTAGTTTATTTTTCATTCAGAAAAGAATAAGATTCTACGATATTGTACTAAAAATCAAAATTTGCCATTGAAACCGAAAGTAGACATGAGGGGTTTTCTCGAATTTCTTGAAGGTGGCCTTTCCTTTCAGTATTATCTCAACAACCAATTCTAGTTAGATATACTGATCAGCGTTGTAACTTGTTTTATATGATCTTCGTTACTGCGAATGGATTCAAATGTTTTACCTGTAAAAT
Organism: Corbicula japonica; assembly: GCA_038501625.1. Classification (NCBI taxonomy): domain Eukaryota; kingdom Metazoa; phylum Mollusca; class Bivalvia; order Venerida; family Cyrenidae; genus Corbicula; species Corbicula japonica. The sequence goes on from JAZAYU010000035.1 coordinate 5,120,740, forward strand.
CAAATTATGTTTATCTTTTAAGTTTGGTGCTAATCAGCCTATTAAATTGATGTAACATGAAATTGTGAATGTGAAGAGTAAATGCAATGATAGGGTCTTAATTTTGTTGTTAAATGAAGTCAACCCTCTAAGAAAAACTAAAGTTTTATTGCATTACCCCAACTAATGAGCATATTTTACAAAACCTTACTTAAGTCGTTTTCATATTATTACATATTATTATAAATATATAAATTTTACAACAATTGTTATAGGTAAAAAAATAATTTCAGGATGTTTCGCGACCCTAGCTATTTGCACAATGTGTCACTGCAGCTGGCAAGTGTGCTGGAGGATATTGGTATCAACGAGAGGATAGTGCTGAAGAGAAGAGAGGGAGCTCTGCTGATGGAGACGCTGATGACAATCACGCCCAGACTGATGAAAAATGACGTCTCTATGTTTAATTTCGGTAGTCAGTCAGAGGGGACTACCACTATAGGACTCGAGTCTGACATTGATGTTCTTAGCTGCACTAATTATGTAAATGTGCTACAGGACTGGAGCGACTGGACACCTGGTGTGAAGAACCTGCTGATGCTCCAGGAAGAGAACACGCCACCGGGCTATTGTATGCTGCAGGAGCTGTACGGGCACGTTCCTCTCGCTGTCAGGGAGGTATCCGATGATAAATCTGCTTTATACAAAGGAGAAAAGGTTGTTGAGAACAACACTTTTTTAAACAGGTACATGATGGAAGGACAAATAAGAGATGGGCCTGCAGCATCGGAAAGAAAACGGGAAGGATTTAGAGCAACAGATACTGTTTTCGCATATCCATGTAAGTCAATCCCTTTAGCATTGCACAAATGGTTAAATGAGCAGGTGCTTAATGGAAAATTGTCGCCTGATATGATAAGACACATTCAAAGCAGTAAATGTTTTGTTGTGCCTGTGGGAAGCAGTGACAGTGAATTTAAAGATTATGAATGGAGAATTTCGACTTCTCATGCAGAACGCTGTGTAATGTTCAACCTTAACATTACACAGCTACAGTGTTATGTTCTGATGAAACTGATTCTTAAAACATATCTCAAATCATCCCATGTCAATTCTCTGTCTAGCTTCATGTGTAAAAACATTGTTTTACTGTGTATCCAACATCATCATTCTGACATATGGCGACCTGAAAACCTACTTGCCCTATTTGAACTGTGTCTGTTGAAGCTACAAGAAAGCATACAATATGGGTATTGTCCACATTTTATCATGAAACATAATTTAATGAGGAACAAGTTCTCTCCTGAAGACAAACGATGGCTGCTTGACAGAATACAGCAAGTGATTGATTTACGTGGATGTGCTTTCCTCGGTGTGACAATAGATGAACTCGGCTGTCGACTTCAAGTGAAGCTAAGCGTTGTTCACCAAGCGTTCTATAACATGACATGTGCAGAAGATATTCTTAGCAGAATTTCAGGAAATTTAACGAAACAGCTAGCTTTGGACGTAAGCAGAAGTTTTCTGGGCGTACTTAAAGATATATTCCGGTCAGAGGAACTGAAGGAATATTTGTCAAAATTGTTAAATATCTATTCGCGAGGCAGCTGCTTAGAGCAACCATCATCATACTTACTTACGTCACTGCTATGTCCTACCCTTGGTTCAATGAAAGCATCTGAAAGTATATACATGAACCGGGCTGTGTCAACTGAGGCTCTGACCTTGCTTACTCTGGGTTTGGATTCGGACGTAGCATCAAGTAGACTAAAACTAGCGTCAGTATATTACTGTGTGGGTGACTGGTACAATGCAGAAATAGTTCTCAGGAACGTTGAGGAAAAATATATACCGGGTGTTGTAGAAAATGTATGTTGTTGCTATGATTTCCTCACAAGATTTTCAGTACGGTTTGCAGAGTATTCTAAAACTAACAACTTAAAATCTTATAAGAACATTTGCGCTTTTTGTGTAAAATTTCTACCCAGTGAAATACACTGTGTTCCGAACGAGCTTCAGTACGAGTTGTTCCGATCTACACCGGAAGACCTACCATACAGAGGATGGCGAGACGACTGGATGGACTTGGCTGTAGTGGATTCTCTCCCCTATCTGAACTTTCTACAGTTCAAGACATACGGGCATCTACAGAGATATGACAAAAAGCAACAAGCACTGAACAACTTAATCAGAACCACATTGACAGGGAGGAATTGTGGTCACCAAGAAACAGCACTAAACCTTCTCGGACAGTGTATGGAGCAGGAAAACAGATACAACGAAGCGTTCAATTTCTATAGGATGTCTCTTAACATTCGACTCAGAAATAATGTGGCAATTATTCATGTTTGCAAGCTTTTAAATTCTTTGCTGAGGTCTACATAGGACTTAAAAACTTGTGTCAAACTGAATCTGAAGTGAAAAAACTATATTATATAACAGTGAGGTGTTTTGTTCATATTTTATTATTATTATTATTATTATTATTATTATTATTATTATTATTATTATTATTATTAGTAGTAGTAGTAGTAGTAGTAGTAGTAGTAGTAGTAGTAGTAGTAGTAGTAGTAGTAGTAGTAGTAGTTGCAGCAGCAGCAGTAGCAGCAGCAGTAGCAATAGCAGTAGCAGTAGCAGTAGCAGTAGTAGTAGTAGTAGTAGTAGTAGTAGTAGTAGTAGTAGTATAGTAACGTTACACAAATGGGTTCTCGGGAGACAGATGTTATAGCAAGTTCAATGGGGATGAACCAATTATATATATCAGCTGATAAGATATCAGCTGTTTATCAGCTGATTAAATGAAACAAAATTAAATATAATGAAACGAAATAATAAAACTAATAAAACTGATAAATATCATAAACATCAAAGATACAACGTAGTATACTATAGTATAGTCGTAGTATACATTTACACATGTAAGCATTTGTGATATTAAGGAATCAGGGCAATTCGCAATATTTTTTTTATAACTGAGATTATCAATCGTGGTTTTATAGTTTAGGAGCTATCAGTAATCTGCATGATCTAATGCCTGTTAGAGTCGCATTAAATATTTTACTGATGATCAGTAATTGTCAAAGGAACTTTGTTGTATCAAAATATCAAAACTTCATGCCGATAAATCTTATTTTAATTAACATGTTTGTCACGTGACTGTAAAGATATCGATAATGTACAATAGTTACACAAATGGGTTATCGGCAGACTGTTTTCCAATTTCAATACAATTTATGACATCAAACCATGTTAATGCAAGGTTTCAAAGCTGCCTAAATTCCAGGTTCTATTCTGTAACTTACGCATTTCCATTATGAGCTATTTCTAAGTTAGCCATAGACATGACACAATTACATACAAAACATCACTCTCTTACACTATTGGCTCATTACATTCACCTCTGTTATAGGCTGGGACTACCTTTCAACTACTTTTAGTTTAACTAAAAAAATAGTTTACCAATTACATTTAAAATTGCTTAGGTTCCTTTGGTTTGAATGAAGACAGTGAAGATATCTGTCATTTGTTAATCCAATAGCTTATATATTCATAATAATGACTGTATAAAATAGGATGTCGGGCTATGTTAAAACTCTTGACATTGTGCCTTTCGCAGACATGTAAAGTGAGTGTAAGGAACGACAACTCTGCGAAGGAGATTTACAAAACATGCATAAGCAAAAAGTAATGAATGGCAACTCAAAATAGATAGGGCCAAGTGGCTTGGACAGTGATATGGATTTCGATTACTGCCCATGAACAAACACAGTTAATCCGAGTCTGCGCTATTTTTATATTTGGCTTGTTCGGTGGCTTTCAACGTTCTTTTTTTCATTTATTTATATAACCAAGCATGAGCTTATGGCAGGCTGGGTCGCATGAATTATTTTTCTGGTGATCAGCACTCATCAAAGAATCTTGGTGGTATCAAAATTATAAAACGTCAGGCCGATTAACCATATTTAAACTATTAGAACATGTTCGTCACGTGACTGTCAAGTAACGATAACCTACTATAGTTACACAAATGTGTAATCGGTAGACAGCTGTGCCAACAATTTCAAAGAGGAAATGTAAGAATTTTATCAGCTATACTCAGATGTTAAACTGGCACAATGTAGATACATATATAATGTGTTAATTAAATTGTTATGCGCAAATATACATCAAACGTTTTGACTAAAATATATATGTAATAAAAATGGGTTATCAGAAAGCAGTTGTTATATCAAGATATGGAGTAGAGGATGTGTTCAAACAATGCGACCAATTATATCAGCTGTTAATCAGCTGATTTACTTAAATAAATATATAAATACATAATGCGTGCATTAAAATGTTATTTTCGGGGACTTTAAATATACAGAAAACGCTCGTTTTGATTCACCTTAAATGCATCTAATTATTAAACTATATAATTGGAAGAAATCAAAGTGAAGACAGAAAAAGGACACTCAGAGTTATAGATATTGTACTGTTCAAACAGCATGGCTTTAACGAAGAAACAATAAGTATTAATGAAATATTACACGTGAATTTATCACAAATGTACCTGTCGTTGTGTAGAGGCTAGCGATGAAGTACCTCCATGGATTTATAATAAAAGGCCACGAGGTAAATAAAAAACGTTATTTTTTAAATTTAATTATCGTGAAAAAGTATTATTTCATTTGCGAATATGACTTTGTTTCAAAGTAAGTGATTTATTGTTGAGCACTCCTTTTAAATTCTGCAGTGATAGGCCAAAGCATGTTAACTTTTGCGATAAATTTCTTTCTTTGCATGCATAATGTAGAGAATTTCATTGAATATTGGAAGTCGTTGGGGTTTCGTCGGAACTCAGTATCGATACCTCCGGTTCTCAATTGTAATTTTGAGCCAAGAGCAATGATTTTATAGGTTACCCATAATGATTTTCAGTTCTATAATGGAATAAAATGATCCGGAGCTCCCTTAGTAATATTTTCTGCTACTTTGAATCCTTTTTTGTGTATTTGAAAATGTGAAAATTAGTTCCTGTTGATGATTCCGTCAGTAAGATTGTATATTAACAGAGATTACTGAAGTTGGCATCCAAGTAGTCTGAAATTGGCAGTTAATTTGTCTTTAAGTTGGCAGCATGGCAGCCTGACGTTAGCAGCTAGCAGCCATAAGTTATTAATGGTTATTAGAAATAAGAATACATTGCAATCACTTTCTAATGACACTTCAAACTTATATGAAATTGAATGAACCCCCACAAATTCATTTTGTACTTAAATATGTATAAATACATTTCTATGGTAATGGAATGTGAAGTAAGCAGCCTGGCAGCCTGGCAGCCTGGCATACTAGAAACCTAAAAAGCGACCGATATAACAAAGTTAGAAATGCATTACGATTACTTTCTACGGAGACTTCAAGTTTATCTGTTATGAAATAAACATAAACAATTAATCTTTATAAGTTCATGGACTGTGAAGTTAAAATCATGGCAGCCTAGCAGATCTTTCGAACATCCACTTGTTTATTATGCGCCGGTAATGTGAAGTTACATGTAGCAGTAAAGCAGCCTGGCAGTTAAACAAGGATAAAACACGGAAAAAGGTCTGGTTAAAAATAAATTTCTTAGAAGCGTTATCTGACACGAAGTAGACAATTAACTTAATCTATAGACTGTTGGCTTATGAAGATAGCAGCCTTTTACCCTTGCTGCAAAGCTGTCTTGAATTAGCGACGGATATAATAAATACGGACACCGCCTGAAAAGCATTATAATCACGCTCTTAGGACACTATATACAGGCTTATCATAAATGATTGTTAGAGTTAACGCGAATATTGAATAAGGAAACAGTCTGAAATAAATGGGAATTTCTATATAAGCATACTCGAATCATGACTGCTGGAATGTTAAGTAAGCATCCTAGCAGAATGAAAGTGTTTAATTTTGCGTAAAAATCAGTTTTCTATAGAGACTCACGATATGGAAGATTCAAACATGAATAACTTTGACTAGATAATTATGCCCCCCCCCCCTTCGAAGAAGCGGGGGTATATTGCTTTGCACATGTCGGTCGGTCGGTAGGTCGGTCGGTCGGTCGGTCGGTCGGTCGGTCGGTCGGTCCGTAGACCACATCTTGTCCGATCAATAACTAGACAACGCTTTGTGATACAGTCCTTATATTTGGTGCGGAGGTTGGTCATGACCAGTAGAAGACCCCTATTGATTTTGGGGTCAGTAGGTCAAAGGTCAAGGTCACAGTGGCCTTGACCACAAAAACCTTGTCCGATCAATAACTAGACAACGCTTTGTGATACAGTCCTCATATTTGGTGTGGAGGTTGGTCATGACCAGTAGAAGACCCCTATTGATTTTGGGGTTAGTAGGTCAAAGGTCAAGGTCAAAGTGGCCTTGACCACAAAAACCTTGTCCGATCAATAACTAGACAACGCTTTGTGATACAGTCCTCATATTTGGTGTGGAAGTTCGTCATGACCAGTAGAAGACCCCTATTGATTTTGGGGTCAGTAGGTCAAAGGTCAAGGTCACAGTGGCCTTGACCACAAAAACCTTGTCCGATCAATAACTAGACAACGCTTTGTGATACAGTCCTCATATTTGGTGTGGAGGTTGGTCATGACCAGTAGAAGACCCCTATTGATTTTGGGGTCAGTAGGTCAAAGGTCAAGGTCACAGTGGCCTTGACCACAAAAATCTTGTCCGATCAATAACTAGACAACGCTTTGTGATACAGTCCTCATATTTGGTGTGGAGGTTGGTCATGACCAATAGAAGAACCCTATTGATTTTAGGATCAGTAGGTCAAAGGTCAAGGTCACAGTGGCCTTTGCATACAAAAACGTTGTCCGATCAATAACTAGACAACGCTTTGTGATACAGACCTCATATTTGGTCGAGGTAAATGTAATCCTCTCATTGGATGACCTGGTTATTGATATATAGGAGTTCCACCGTCTTGTAAATTGCTTTCATGACTGGTACCCTTCATTGCTAAAGCTTACAAAAGTCTCTAAATTTCCAAAAATTTAAATTCAATGCTAATAGATATCACTTGCACGTCAGGGGGGGGGGGCATTTGTGTTTGACAAACACCTCTTGTTAGTTTTGAATTGCCAGTTGTATGTGCTTGACATATGACAAAAGGTATCAAGGATGTTTGGCTATACTTATTTTTAAACATGTTAAAAGAACTTATATTTTTATTAACAAGTAAAAAACGCATGTATAAAATGCAAAATATTCGAAATTCGGACACAGTCGCTCAGAGCACCTGTACCTGCAGACGATGATGTAGGTTTTTGTTATACATTTATTATTAAGAAGCTGCTACCATTGTTTTGCAAAACTTTTATCAAGTAGTTGTTAGTGATTTCTGCAAAACTTTGTTTTAAAGTTACAAGATGCTACTAGTTTCTGCAATACCTTTATTATAAAGTAGTTGCTGTTGTTTTCTGCAATTACTTTGCTATAAAGAAGTTGCAGTTGTTTTCTGTAATGCCCTAAAGGTATTTGGTTTCTATAATATCTTTATTATAATGTAGTTGATGTTGGATTCTGCAATGCCTCTGTTGTTAAGTACTTGCTGTTGGTTACTGTAATTCCTTTGTTATAATTTATTTACTGTTGGTTTCTGTAATATCTCTATTATAATGAATTTGATGTTGGATTCTGCAATGCCTCTGTTGTTAAGTACTCGCTGTTGGTTACTGTAATTCCTTTGTTATAATTTGTTTACTATTGGTTTCTGTAATATCTCTATTGTAATGAAGTTGCTGTTGGTTACTGCAAAATGGCTTTGTTGTAAAGAGCAGAGCAGGCGTTTGATGTTTTATTATTTATTTTAAGAGATATCGTGGTTTGATTATTTTCATCGATATTACTTTTGTGTCAAGATTATTCATTTAGCTGATAATGGAGGTAAGGTTATCTATTTTCAATTTTTCATCAATTTTGTGACTAGATTGTTCAATAAGCAATCGTCGTTCCCTTAATTTATATCGATTTTTAACAACTTTAATATTACCTTCTTTCTAGCCTGACCACATTTTAAGTCCGCCTTAAACATAAGTTGAATGTAAGCAGCAAACATGTACATTTTAGACAGTAAATGGAGTTATCCAAAAGGACTTGGCGCAAGTATATGCTTGGAATTACATTGTAGCACGTTTCTCGAAAATATTTGTCGATCATAGATGCTAAATGTTTTGATCCAATTCTTTTGCTCGTATCTCAACAAACTTAAAATATTTTTGATCCGTCGACCTCGGTCGTAGGTGAACAATTTTAATTACATTAAGAAAGTGTTAATAAACCAGTCAGTAGATCCTAGCTCAATCATCCGATAATCATCATTGAAATCTTGTCGATCAATAACAACCATGAAAAATGTTTTAAAACTGTTTTACAAAAACGTTTTTTGCAAAATACATCAACCCATTTTAAATAATATTATTCGTTGCCAAAACTTGTGTACATCTTGTTTCGTTTTTGTTTTCACATTAATACCATTTTCACGCTTGCACCCCGTGTCCCTTAGTCATATTTTATTGCGAAGGCAAGTCAGTGTTTATGATCAAAACGGTACTGTTCTTTTGTTTAAATATTATAATGATATTTTCTGTACTTGTACAAACCCGTCCGGCGACAGCGTGAAGTCATGCAGTGCCAATTACGCTACATACTGACTTAACCGGGACAAACCCACCGCCTCCATCCCCCCAAAAGGTTTATCGGATAACCCTGATAAGGATTGAGTTGCGCTCAATCCGAGGCTTTGCGGCTTGGACAGTAATATGCACATCAGTTAATGCCCATAAGCAGGCCCAATCAAACCGAGCCTACAATATTTTCATATTTGCCTTTTTTGTGGCATCCAAATATTCATTTTCATTTATTTAAATGGATATGAAGGTACATGACAGAAGAAATAATTTTAGAGTGAACATTCTACGTAAACCTATTAGGCTATAGTGACGACTTAAGTTATTCGGACACATCTTTTGTACTCTTGAAGACACTTTAAAGCGATAGCCGGAACCATGTTTTGGTAATCCGAAACTACCACACTTTCATTCTGTGTGTCCTCAACTTTCATGTTTTGAACTTTCATTTTCTCACCTTTGCTGACGATTGGCCTACGTGTGTGTTTGACACGGTCCGGTCTGTTCATTTCTCTATTTAGACATCAGTTCGTCTAGACCTGTAATGTTTGCCGACAGAGCAGAAACCACGTGGACTTCTGTGTGGGTAATATAGACCTGTAATGTTTGCCGACAGAGCAGGAACCACGTGGACTTCTGTGTGGGTAATATAGACCTGTAATGTTTGCCGACAGAGCAGGAACCACGTGGACTTCTGTGTGGGTAATACAGATCTGTAATGTTTGCCGACAGAGCAGGAACCACGTGGACTTCTGTGTGGGTAATATAGACCTGTAATGTTTGCCGACAGAGCAGGAACCACGTGGACTTCTGTGTGGGTAATATAGACCTGTAATGTTTGCCGACAGAGCAGGAACCACGTGGACTTCTGTGTGGGTAATCATCAATCATAAAAATCAAGTGGAGTGTTTGTATGTCTTAACTTGCTCCGTTAAACGAGATATTGGCTGATATTCAGGTAGGAATCCACCACAAGGTTGCATAACATGATTTAGATATAGTTCCTGCCTTTCCATATAAGTCAATGCCGTAAAAAACTTTCCGACAAATTGTCATTATGTTTTTATTACAAACTTATAATATATTATATTAAGCTACCACGTATAACTAGTATAACTGTCATGTGTTTCTTTGCCATCTTGTTGTAACACATACGCTTTTTCGACTATGTTCCCTCGTTTTTTTCTTCCATTAAGGAGTGAATCGATATTCGATGATCTCCATTTGGGTATGGAAAACAGTTGGGTTGTTTAAAGTGTGTGAAGCCCGAAGGGCTTCACGCGTACTTTAAACAATCCAACTGTTGTTCATACCCAAATGGAAATCATCGAATATCGATTCAATCCTTATATTTACACTCATAAAAAATCTCATTAATACAGAAATAACTTGAAGAATTTGTGATATAACGGCTTTTTCGAATGGCTGTTGGAACAGCTAGGTTGACAACAAATTGAATGACGGCACGCTTTTTCGCAGCAACTCGTGGCAAAACGTGCGTGCACGGCGATGTCACACGTCAAAACATCGTGCAACGTCCAATAAATTGTGAACGGTTCTACTATAGTCACGCCTTTTAAATTATTACGTCACACTGTTTACCATTGGAAATTATGATTCCTTAAATGAATAAGACTTCATCGTAGAGGATGAAGTTGAAGTGTAAATATCAGTGTACATAACTTTCTGTGCTGCCGTTCCTAAGGTTTTCGTTCGCACAATCTCGAAAGTGTAGTTTATTATAACTGCTGATAATACTGAACCTGCTATTTACAAATATTTCACCTAAATATTTATGAAAACGTTTTTATAATTATAAACAAGGATCGACATCATTAGAATAAGCTAAAACTGTGTCTCAGTTAAGGTCATGCTACCATTTCCATTATGGTTTCAAAATATTACAAGGTCAGTTTAAGTCTGCATGCTATCTTCAAACGGGAAGTTGAATATTTTAATAGAAAACACTTAGATGGGAGAGAACGGTGGGTCTCTTCCCCACCTCATCTGCCAAGTCGAAATCTAGCAAATTCACGAAACAGACCAGTTACAATTCGGTTTGAATGTATTTCATTTACTCCTCCAGAAATCAGTTCATTTTATTTGTTGGCGTATAAATATCTCGGGATTTGATTTTCTGGCAATTAAAACGCTCACTAAAAGTTATAAGTCATAAGTATCGTTATTTTTAAAGATTTCTTTAAAAAAAAAGACTTTTCATGACATTATCGTCACGAAAATGAATGAAATAAATCTTAAGCATGGATGTTTATCATGGCCGACATTCAGCATTTCAATTTTACCATTCCTGGAAAGTATAAGAAAATGTATAAAAATGTATATTTGAATGATATGATTGTTTAAACTATGTTATAAAATCCCATTCATTTAGCCCAAAACTTCACGCTTCCAACTTCACGCTGCTAGGCTGCTTGGTGACAACTTCACATTCCAACACACTAGAGACTTAAAGAATTTTAAGTTAATGTATACATAATTATACTCTTGTTGTGTTCTTAAAACTGATCATAATGCATTTCAGATCGCTTCCGTATTTATTATATTCGTCACTGTTTTTAAGTTTCCAGGCTGCTAGGCTACCGACTTCTAAGCTCCAAAACCACATTTCAGAAGCCTAGAAATTAACGTAATATTCAATTTACATTTTATATTAGATAACTTGAATGTGGTGTTTTAAGAAAGAAATTAAAATTAAAGACCGTCTACTTATTTATATTATCCGTCACTAAAAGGCTACTTGTCTGTCAGACTGCCAAAGTCAGACTGCCAACTTCACAAACATCACCGTAGTACATTTTCAATTATATAAATGTTGAAATATTGTTATATATAAAATATTTTATTTCAGCATGTTTCGCGCCCCTAGCCACTGGCATAATGTGTCACTACAGCTGGCAAGTGTGCTGGAGGATATTGGTATCAATGAAAGGATAGTGCTGAAGAGAAGGGAGAGCCGTCTGCTGAAGGAGACGCTGAGGACAATCATGTACAGATTGACGGGCAGAAACATCTCTCTGTTTAACTTCGGTAGTCAGTCAGAAGGGACCACCACTCCAGGACTGCACTCTGACATTGATTCTCTTGGCTGCCACAATAGGGTAAATGTGCTACAGGACTGGAGTGAATGGACACCTGGTGTGCTGAACCTGCTGATGCTCCAGGAAGAGAACACGCCACCAGGATATTGTATGCTACAGGCGCTGTACAGGAACGAACCTCTCCCGCTCACGGAGGTACCCAATGATAAATATACTTTATACAAGAGAGACATGGTAGTTATGAATAACACTTATATCAACAGATTCATGTTGGAAGGACAAATAAGAGATGGACCGTCAGGATCGTTTAGAGAACAGGAAGGATATAGCGCACAAGATGTTGTTCTTGCCTTTCCATGTAAGTCAATGCCGTTAGCAGTTCAACAATGGTTAAATAAACAGGTGCTTAATGGAAAATTGTCGCCTGATATGATAAGATACATTCAAAGCAGTAAATGTTATGTTGTGCCTGTGGGAAGCAGCGACAGTGAATTTAAAGATTATGAATGGCGGATTTCGACTTCACATGCAGAAAGATGTGTGATGTTTAACCTTAACATCACACAGCTACAGTGCTATGTTCTGATGAAACTTATTCTTAAAACTTATCTCAAATCTCCTCATGACACGGTTTTGTCTAGTTTTATGTGCAAAAACATTGTTTTAATGTACATTCAACATACTCACCATGCTATCTGGCGTCCGCACAACTTGCTTGCTTTATTTGAATTGTGTCTGTATAAACTTCAACAGAGCATACAATATGGATATTGTCCACATTTTATCATGAAACATAATTTAATGAGGAACAAGTTCTCTGCTGAAGATAAACGACGGCTGCTTGACAAAATACAGCAGGTGATTGATTTACATGGATGTGCTTTGCTCGGTGTGACGATTGATGAAGTGGGTTGTAGACTTCAAATGAAGTTAAGCATTGTTCCCAGCGCCTTGTATATCATTACTTCTGCAGAAGATATTTCTAGAGAAATTGCAGGAAATATAACAAAACAGCTAGCCTTGGATTTATGTAGCGCGCATCGGCGTATTCTTCGATACATATTTCTACCAGAGGTATTGAACGAATGTTTATCTACATTGACAGCAATCTACAGGCGAGGAAGCTGCTTAGAGCGAGCAGCATCATGTTTACTGACACCACTGCTTTGTTCTACGCTTGGTACGATGAGAGCATCTAGCAGTATATACATGAACCAGAGTGTGTCATCTGAGGCTCTGACCTGGCTCTCTCTTGGTTTGGATTCGGATGTTGCATCAAGTAGACTTAAACAAGCATCAGTATATTACTGTATGGGTGACTGGTACAATGCAGAAATAGTTCTCAGGAACGTTGAGGAGAAATACATTCAGGGTTTTGTAAAAAATGTATGTGGTTGCTATGAAATCCCCACAACATCTTCAGTATTGTTTAGGGAATATACCAGAATTCACAATTTGAAATATTTCAAAGACATTTCTGCATTTTGTGTAAGGTTTCTACGCAGTGAAATACACTGTGTTCCGCACGAGCTTCAGTACGAGATGTTCCGATCTACACCGGAAGACCTACCATACAGAGGATGGAGAGACAACTGGATGGACTGGGCCGTGGTAGATTCTCTCCCCTATCTGTACTTTCTGCAGTACAAGACAAACACGCGTCTCCAGAGATATGACGACCAGCAGCAAGCACTGAACAACTTGATCAGAACCACATTCACAGGGAGGAATTTCGGTCACCGAGAAACAGCTATGAACCTGCTCGGACAGTGTATGGAGCAAGAAAACAGATATAATGAGGCGCTTCAGTTGTATAGGATGTCTCTTTACATTCGACCAAGAAATAATGTAGCAAAGATTCATATTTGTAAACTTTTATATTCTTTGCTAAGGTCCAGGTAGGGCTTCAACAAAATTGTGTACAACAATATTTGATCTGAAAATAGTGTTAGAGTATTAATTTGAGATGTTATTTTCATAAATCTTCAAACTTTAAGTTTTACATGAACCCAGTTAGTAATACTAACTGGGTTCATATAAAACAAAAATAGAACTTTCTTAATATCGGATTAAATATTTAATTAGTAAACCGGAATTCACTAGTCGAAGTCTGACGTACCTTTTTCGGTACAATAAATTCCAGTTATAATCAAATTTGATTGGGTCAATATTAGCGCTTCATTGATTCAGTTTTGCTCATAATAGGTGCGTCAGGGGTTATAGTACATACTGCCTTTGTCGTTCTTAGTGGATGATTTAACAGATATTGTTGTAGGTTTTCGTATGTAGCAGTTCCCGCCACAGTTTACGTGATCTATGCTTAAATGAGATTCACGCGCAGATAATATTATGAGAAAGAGTCATCATTAATGTACGTAAGTTGGCTGATCTGACATTATTGAACAGTTCTTATTGTGCTCCGACTTATAAGGTACCTTGGACTATCGGTTTTCTGTCTTGTCGTTTCTTTATTTCTGTTTTTAGTTGTTATATATGAAACATTTTAACCTATAACTTCACTACAAAATTGGTAACGTTGCGAGCGGAGTTCTATCGGCGTTCCACGTTGTATTCATCAGACCTCGGATGTAAAATAAACTCCGCCATGTTTTCCAACATTGCAAAGTAGTCTCCGTTTCAAGAGCATGCTTAACATAATTCATTTTTATTTGTTAATTTATTTGTAGTGCTTGGAAACGACTTTTTACACAGACAAATATAAAACAACAAAATATAATAATATTTTAAGTTTTTATTCAGGCACATTTTTTCAAGCGTAGAAAACGGTTAATATTTTGACGAACATTTTGAACTATTTAATTTCAAAGTATAACTGATTGTGGATAAGTCACGTGATACAATGTTTATATATACATGTAAAGCATGATCTTATGCAGAGATCAATACACAACAAAAGAACTTGGCAATTTTAAACTTTTTAACGTTGCAGATAAACCATATTTAAGAGGTCGCAAACATTACAAATGGTGAAAAGTGGCTTAAGTTTCAAAAATGAATTTTGGGGGAAAATACTTATTGCCACCTTGATTTTAGTAAAGAAATGCATTTAGCTAAGGACGTAGTTAATGTTTGCCAGCTCAATTTAGTCTAATTCATGTTCTAATTACCAAGCACATACTAAACTAAAAGAAAAACCTTTTTCTATTATAGAACTCTGACATTCATAGACAATATACCAAAGTTACTCATACCTGAAATAATCATATACTAGTCTAGTTTAGTGCAAATTCGTCAAAATCATGTTAGGGTTTTCAATAAATTCGAGGAAAACGTACTTCCGGCTTTCTACTTTCACTTTCAGTTTGAAGTCAATTTGAAAATGTACTTCTTAAAATTCCTGAAATTATTTTTACAGGTGACCACAAACTATTGTAAATAAGTGTTTACGTGATACCTATATTAGTTTTCTAGACGTTTATAACAGCCATTCCAGACTCCTTGTGCAAACGGTATTTCTTTTGTGTGTGTGTGTGTGTCTGTTCTGTGTAAATAAAGCATTTTTAAACAACTTGAGCATCCAATCTTAAATACAGCCACGTGGCACTATATTTCTTCACTTTTTTGGGTTTGCCAGTGAGAATTAATGTTATGTTTTGAGTTTTTTAAAAGGTACATCAAGTGTTTGACTTCAAACCGAAAGTAGAAACCCGGAAGTAAGTTTTCCTTGAATTTCTTGAAAAGCGTAACACTATTTTCACGGATTGGCACTAAACATTGTAGACCAGCATAATAAATTATACTTAATTAAATTAACATTTTCTGCAACGCTGAGTTATTTCAACAATTGAAGTAAAATGTTGCATAAAATGTCTGAAACATTTAGCTTACTATTTGTTATTAAATAAAATGCAAGATATTACACTTCAACATCGTCCTCTACGACGAAGTCTTATTCATTTAAAGGGAAATGTGCAGGATTGATGAATGGAACAGATTTGCGAAAAGGGTTATTAATCAGTTGAATATAATTATTTGAAGCTCAAATATTGATTTACATCCGAAATATTTCAAACCAATATTTTTTTTTTTTAAAAGATAAATAATGGTGTTTCATATCCTATGCGACGCGCATAGCTTAGCTATTTTTGTATTTCTCGCGTAAAGCCGCTGTGGTTTTATGGGATTGTCACGTGATCACTTCAACCAAAATACGCATTCGGTGTACCTTGCTGACTATCGACGTCGACATTTGTTTCAAAATGCCTGGGCCACCACGAATAGTAAGCTCAACGATGAGCTAAATATAGAATGATCGCTAAATATAGAATCTTTTTTTGTATAGGGATTTCTATAGCGGATTCTTTTCAGGTCCGGTAAAATGGTAAAATTAACCGTAAACCTCCTCCTGGAGGGTTTGAAATGTAGAGTTTAGTGAAAAGTACACGGAAGTGTTACAAACATCGATCTGTTTACGATTTTACCGGGTACACATGCTCGACCCTGCACATCTCCCTTTAACGAATAATAATTTCTGATAAAAACACTGTAACGTATTACTTTAAAAGGCGTTCACAATTTATTGGATGTTATACAATGTTTTGACGTGTGACGTCGCCAAACACGCACGTTTTGCCACAATGTGCTGCGTAAAAATGTGCCGTCATTTAATATGTCGTCAACGTAGCTGTTCCAACAGCCATTCGAAAAAGCCGTTATATCACGAATTTTCCTGATTATTTATGTATTAATGGTAGTATTTATGTGTGTAAATATAAGGATTAAATCGATAGTTTTTATTTGGGTATGAAAACCAGTTGGATTGTTTAATGTACGAGCTTCGCACACTTTTAACAAACCCAACAGTTTTTCACACCCAAATGAAAACCATCAAATATTGATTAATTTAAAACCTTTTTTCGATGTTCGTTAAATTTTTTTTGGTTTTGTTCACTTATTTGTTTAGATAAATGACATTTATGTTGCACGAAGCATAGTTTATATTTCAACTGGAATACATAGCAAATTCAAATATCGGTAAATACTGCCTAAGTCAATTACCAACATTCAAAGAGGTCTACACTATTTATCATAAATTGCATCGGTTAGTTCTTATTTTACAGATTATTATTGGATTAATTTTAATAGTCAATAAATAGGAATGATCAATTCTAGAAACTGCGTTGATCTTGTATTATTTACGGAGCAATAACTAAATAAATAAACAGCAGTGCCAGTTCTTCGACACTTGGACCGGAAGACGTTGATCTCGAGAAAACAAGAACACTTAACCCCTGTCCCATTCTTACCACAGATCTCGTGAACGCGCAGTCGGATCAAATCTCTATAATCATCCTCTATCAGTAACAGTTTTTCGACACTTGCCCGGAAGGCTTTGAATTCTATTCTTGAAAAACAATGCTTTACGTTATCGGCTGTCCCATTCTAGCCGTAGGCTACGTGATCGCTGTGTCCGAGAAAACACCCTCTATCAGTACCAGTTCTCCGACAAGTGTACGTCGGAAGGCGTTTGTACTGAGAAACAATACTTAACGGAATGGTTGTCCCGTTCTTGCATATGATCACGTGACCGCTGAGTCGGAGCAAACCTCTATACCACTTCAGAAAATTCTGGAAAATCGTATAAGCAAGTTATCACTTTATTACATGTAAAGGATTATTTCGGGATATTTATTTAAGAACCGATAAACTTTCCGCGACTAAAACAATTAAAGTTAAATCGGCTAGATCCTGATAGCAAAAATAAGATAATGGATTATAAGCCCAACCTGGGAATCGAACCCGTAACGAGACAATGTAATGACTCCCAAAAGTTATTTTCAATATTATCCTTCAAAGTTTAATAGTATCAATCGTTAAACTCATACGTAAAATAAAGTTATCCTATAAGAAACAGTAATCAGTCTTATGAACTTATCACAACATTCTGCTTTTTAAGGTCAGTTGTCAGTTGTATATGGTTTATATACCAGCTTCTGCTACTGTTTTGCAAGATTATTAATTGTGCGTATAATAGATAGATAAAAACGTCTTCCGATCTATCATCAGAACAAATCTGCCTCCAACGTCACAAAAATTACATCGGCGTTGCCTGCTCTTACTTTAATGGGGATTTATCGGTGGTACAGATAGTAAAGAACTCGGACCGATGTTGCCAGGCGATGTAGTCGTGCTGGATTGATTCTCCATCCAAGCCCATTTATAATAATTTTTGCTATAAACTATTTATAGGTATACCTAAGAGTGTTTATCGCGAACTAATGTCAGAAATGTTTAAACAATGATTCGGAATAGACTTTATTGTCTCGTGAGATTTACAAGCGCCTTAAAACGACTCCTGTTATCTCGCTTATTTACATTAAACACTTCTCCGTGGTAGTGAACATACGTTGAGATTACCACCAGGACTTACAAATACAGACTTTATACCAGCAAACGTCTGGCTTGAACAATGTCTTTTTTTTATTGAAAATGGAGTTACAACCACTATAATACGGATAAAAGAGATGACACATATTTTGATTTTCCTTTTTCGGGATGATGTCTCGCGCGCAACATATAATGTTGATATCCAGATATGGTAAAACGTTGAGAAAATCAGAATATCTGGTCGGATAAGTTCGAAAAATGAGTCGATGGCACTTCATAACTAGAGACAATAAGAGAAAATAACGATAAAAAGTAAGTTTTTGCACTCTTTCTTCCATTATGGTTATGAATGCCTACATGTATTAGAAATCGTGTAATGTAGTGTCATTTAGTTATGATTCTAAGTTCGAGTAAAATGTGAGGGGAAATGATTAAGTTTAACTAGGCTTTATTTTTTTACCGTATTTAACGCCTTAAAATTTTAAAGTAGTATATTGAGAAAGTACAAAGTCCAAACCTGACCCGCGCTGTATTACTTTCTGTTTTCTTTAACTACACGTCTTTCGTTTTTAAATGTTTTCTTGTTTAAAAATAAATAAGTCCAACTTCAAATTACTATAACTTTTGTACTCAAGAAATTGAAAGTTCGAAAAATGGGACGGGAAAAAATCAGACACATTTGCTACAATCTATCTAGGATCAGCATTGCATTACTTTCCGACTATATTTCTTAAATTGTAGGTCTTGCAATCTAAAAACATTACATCACAGTTTTTAAGTCCGAAACTTATAACGAAAAGGAACTAAACATTATTTTTCAGTTTTATTATGCTTAAGTCGTACAATGATACACCAAAACAATTACTAATGTTTAAGCATTCAATTTGCACATTTTTCCAAAGCATTTTAAAATATTTCAATAGGCCAAAACGTTGTTTGAAATCATTTAAGGTTTTGAAATAATACATCAATGTTATTATTTTGACTCAGGGCAGACGAAGAGTACAAAACTCATCGCTGGTCTTTCTGTAATATTCCATAATTCGTCCATATATACTAAAATAAATTAGATACGCAACCTCTTTAAACACAAAAAATATTTCGTGATTAAAGAAGTTGCGTTTTTAATTTCTTTTACTTTATTATATGTACTTGAAGAAATTAGAAACGCAACTTATTTTAACATGAAATGTAGTTCTTGTTAAAAGAAGTTGCTTTTCTAATTTATTTAAGTATATATTCAATGTAAGTATATATTAACAACAATCGCTGATAATTGCTTATTTTACAGATTGAGTTAATTTCGTTTGACTTATATTGATCATTATCTAATCAGGCTTTTATATTTTGCAATAAAGCTCTAAATGTAAATTTGTGACATTCATGTATACGCTCTACCCAACAAAACTTTACATGAATTCACGATGTTGGTTTCGTTAATTCGTGACAAATCGAGATAGTCTGATAATCAATATAAAATTGAACTTTTGAAAATTCATTACATACTTTTAACAAAATCATTTTGAGGTAACGCTAAGAAATGCAACATTTGATTACATGACTGTAATAAATTTTCTTCCATTATTATACGTTAATTATTATAAGGCCTTTAATTTTTTCGTCTGAGACTGTAAACATATGAAACGGTGATTGCTTTTCCTTAGACACTGTTTAAATGTATCTTAAATAAATATTTAGTTTTTAAACAAACATGTTAAGTGATTGTGGAATTTATTAAACAGTTCGAGATAAACTCACACTGAAATGACAAAATTTGAAAGCTTTCAGATATTGAAATACCTGTATCTTATCAACACCATGGACTAAGGCTTATATTAAGATATATTTACACATCTATTGATCGTGATAAAACAGTGTCGTTTATATTTTTGTGAAACTCGATCCCGTTTTCAGACTGTAAATATAAATGGCTTGTGTTCGTAGATTGTCAATTTATTTTGGCACTTTAACAAGAAATCAGGTTACGCAACGAGGTAAGACATTTTACATCGTTCTATCCGTGATTATATTGAAGATGTCAAGTTTAACACAAAAGGAAAGAAGCAGGCAACTTTTAATTCGATTTTGTAAGAAATCATGGGTAATTCTTCCAAATTTTATTCTTTTTTTTGGACATGCACAAAAAAGAATCTGTCAAGTGTTGTGATAAATCCCTATGCAACTGTTTCAACAGTCTCGGTTTCATAATGAGACAGTTATCCCTCGCGGCATGATTTTCAGGTTTATACCTCCAGCACATGTAAGATTTTTATTATGAAACACATCATCGAATTTTTACTCTATATCAACGTTTTTCTCATTGTTTTATGAATTTGACCTGGGTCCCTGGTTTTGCTTAAAGTGTCGTGCAGTGATCGGGGATAGAGACATTTGTATTTTATATAAAATAGTTCTATTGGCGAGTTTTCGCGACTGAGATGATTGTTCAATGTTGCTTAAAAAGCATATTTTATCAAAACAAACTGAATGTGACTGATGCAAAATATGTCAATTCAATTAAAAAATAAATCCCAACTTTCTTTTTCAGTAGACGATCGATCTAAGTTATTTTATAGAAAGATTACGTAATATTGTTCATAAGAGAGTATGATCGGTATCATTGCGTGTAATTAATTTCTAGAAATTATAAATATTCTCTAATTTTGTAATCGATGAAACCAATTGTGCAGAGTGAAAGTAGGTTATGAATCTTTGTTTTGAATCGATATGCTTGGGTGAGTAGAAAAAAAGAGATAATTTCATCAATATGGATGGTTTTGAAGGCCATTGTTTTACCCATATCTATAATACATTGGTTTTCATCCAGAAAAGAACAAGATTCTACGATATTGTACTAAAAATCAAAATGATTTGCCATTGAAACCGAAAGTAGACATGAAGGGGTTTTCTTGAATTTCTTGAAGGTGGCATTTTCCTTTCAGTATTACATCTCAACAACGTATTGTAGTTAGATATACTGATCAGCTTTTGCAAACGTAACTTTTGCTAATATGTCTTCAATACTGCGAATGGATGCAAATGTTTTTACCTGTAAAATCAAATTGTGTTTATCTTTTGCGCTATTCTTAATTGATGCAACATAAAATTCAGAAAAGTGCATGTATGATAGGATCTAATTTTATTTTGAAGAGAACTCAACTTTCTAAGAAAAAACTAAAGTTTTGTTTTTGCATTACCCCAAACAAGGAGCATGTTTGCAAATCCTTATACCTGGGTTAGAATATATTCACTTTTTAGAACAATGCCGTAAAATAAAATATATTGTTAAGAACATTATTCCACGTTGAAATAACAAAATGTTTACAATTTCTATTTATATATAAGAATATTTTCATACTATAAATATATAAATTTTACAACATTTGTTATAAATAAAACATTTTATTTCAGCATGTTTCGCGCCCCTAGTCACTGGCACAATGTGTCACTGCAGCTGGCAAGTGTGCTTGAGGATATTGGTATCAATGAGAGGATAGTGCTGAAGAGAAGGGAGAGTTGTCTGCTGAGGGAGACGCTGTTGACAATCATGTTCAGATTGACGGGCTATAACATTTCTGTGTATAACTTCGGTAGTCTGTCAGAAGGGACTACCACTATAGGACTACACTCTGACGCCGATTTTCTTAACTGCTTAAATGATGTAAATGTGCTACAGGACTGGAGTGAATGGACACCTGGTGTGGTGAACCTGCTGATGCTCCAGGAAGAGAACACGCCACCAGGATATTGTATGCTACAGCGTCTGTACAGTGACGAACCTCTCTCTGTCACGGAGGTACCTAATGACAGGTATGCTCTATACACAGGAGACAAGGTGATCATGAACAACACTTATATCAACAAAGCCATGAGCGAAGGACAAATAAGTACGGAAGCGTTTTTAGGCCTCATCTTGTTCTTTTCCTATTAATAGAAAACGTACAACATATGTCAACATTGTATCCGTTAACGCCGAAAATAAGTCGACTTTCTTTGTATCACTTATGACAAAACTGACTTCTAAAACATAAAAGTCAGCATGTTTTGAGCGACTTTATGCGTTTCGTAATCGCGACAGATTTCTCGTCTGCGTCCAGTCGTTGTAAATATGTTGGCTTTGTGTTGAACCTCTCCTGAATGTCGTTTGATTTATTACGACCAAACGCGCTAGCCGGATTTATATTTAAGCAACACGATGTTAAGATTGTTATCATTATTGTGCAACGTATATGTAGTGCGGTGGCATGGGTTTAAACAGATGAAAAGGGAACTTAGAGATTATAAAAGTTTTAATGGAAATCTTGTAAAAGAACATAGAGGCTCGATCTTTTTCTTTTTGTCCCTGTCATGTTTTGGCTGTGTAGGGAGGCTGTGTCTACTGTTGCCATTCCTGATATGTATATTGCACTCTTTTGTTCCATTATATCCCTCATTTTATACAAAAGTTATGTATCACTCTGATTTAACGGGTGGGGAGCTGTGGCAACAGTTGTACTGTCACTGTCACTGGAGACTATGATAGATTGTTTGCCTATCTTGTGTCTGGTCTCGGCCAAATTCCGATGTCTGCATCACGTGCCGGTAAAATGAATGTTACCTTTAAATGCCATAACGCATGCATTCATACGACAGTTCCGTGGGCATAAAACGGGCATTGAATTGCTTTCAATGTGTTATGAAAACTTTATATAGGTTAGGCTAAATCACAACCTCTCGGCCGATTTCCGAGGCTCTACGATCAAGACCTTTATACTCCGGCGAAAGTGATCTTTTCTCTGCGACTGACACTGAAACTATTTTTTATCATTTTGAAACAACAGAACACTTTCTACAAACATTATTACATCTATTTCAGAGTTTATAATTCGGCAGTTTCATAAATTACGCCGCATTTGTTTATCTAAAAAGTGAACGTGCGGTGGGATCAATAAAATGTTTATATTCGCCGGCTTCCTTGCGAGATCTGATCCAGAGTCTGGAAGATACTAGGAGATTGAGCTAAAAGTTTCGATCGGTCAATGTTTTTCCAATAGACCTAGGTCTAACGGTCATTTTTTCAGTCGGTCCAGTCAAATGTTCTACCGTACCGCAGTCGACACAGACCTAAAGTCTTTCTGTTGTATGCTCGGTTCAGCCCTATGGTCATTTAATACACATTCAGCGAAAACTCCACATATATATGCTGTACGATCAAGTTCACGAATTTGCATCATGTTAATGAAATTAAAAAAAACAACGAAAAATGCTTTTGTTCGTAATAAAATATACGAGTTTAAACATCATTTCAACATATTTACAATGACCAAACGATAGAGCGACTTTCTCCATTTCGCCTTTGCGAGTTTCAAAAGCAGAAAGTCGCCATAAACAAGCTGACTTTTGCGTTTAAAATGTCAATTTTATAGTCATTGATGAAATTAAAGTTGATTTATTTTCAGCGTATACGGATACAAGAGCGACTTATTTTGTACGTTTTCTACCAAAAGGAATACAACAAGACGAGGCCAAAAAACGCTTCCGTAAATAAGAGATGGACCGTCCGGATCGATAAGAGAACGTGAAGGATATATGGCAGCAGATATGGTTCCTGCCTATTCATGTAAGACAATGCCGTTAGCAGTTCAACAATGGTTGAATGAACAAGTGCTGAGTGGGAAATTGTCACCTGATATGATAAGATACATTGAAAGCAGTAAATGTTATGTTGTGCCTGTGGGAAGTAGTGACAGTGAATTTAAAGATTACGAATGGCGGATTTCGACTTCGCATGCAGAAAGATGTGTAATGTTTAACGTTAACATTACACAGCTTCAGTGCTATGTTCTGATGAAACTGATTCTTAAAACATATCTCAAATCTCCCCGTGACAATGCTCTGTCTAGTTTCATGTGTAAAAATATTGTTTTACTTTTCATCCTAAGTACTCACTCTGACATATGGCGACCAGAAAACTTATTTGCTTTATTTGAACTGTGTATGTTTAAGCTACAGGAGAGCATACACTATGGATATTGTCCACATTTTATCATGAAACATAATTTAATGAGGAACAAATTCTCTCCTGAAAACAAAAGATGGCTGCTTGACAGAATACAGCAGGTGATTGATTTACGTGGATGTGCTTTCCTTGGTGTAAAGATGGATGATCTCGGCTGTAGACTTCAAAAGAAGTTAAATGTTGTTCACAGCGCGTGGTGTGACATAGCATCTGCAGAAGATATTTCTAGACAGATTTTAGGAAATTTAATGTACAGTTTAGCTGTAAACATAAGTGATGAAACACATAAAGGCTTGCTTAAAGATATATTTTCTCCACATGTATTGAACGAATGTTTATCTACATTGATAACAATCTACAGGCAAGGAAGCTGCTTAGAGCAAGCAGCATCATGTTTGCTGACACCACTGATTTGTTCTACGCTTGGTACGATGAAAGCATCTAGCAGTATATACATGAACCGGAGTGTGTCACCTGAGGCTCTGACCTGGCTCTTTCTGGGTTTGGATTCGGATGTTGCATCAAGTAGACTTAAACTAGCATCAGTATATTACTGTATGGGTGACTGGTACAATGCGGAAATAGTTCTCAGGAACGTTGAGGAGAAATACATTATGGGTGTTGTAGAAAATGTATGTGGTTGCCATGAATACCCACATTTCATTAAATTTAAACTATTCCAAGAATATTCCAGAATGAACGGCTTAAAATCTTTCAAGAACATTTCTGCTTTTTGTGTAAAGTTTCTACCCAGTGAAATACACTGCGTGCCGCACGAGCTCCAGTACGAGATGTTCCGATCTACACCGGAAGACCTACCATACAGAGGATGGGGCGACTACTGGATGGACTGGGCTGTGGTCGATTCTCTCCCCTATCTGTACTTTCTACAGTACAAGACATACGGGCATCTTCAGAGTTATGACGAACAACAACAAGTACTTGACAATTTGATCAGAACAACATTTACATGGAGCAACTTTGGCCACCGAGAAACAGATTTGAACCTTTTTCAAGCACTGCACAACTTGTTCAGAACAATCGCAGGGATTCAGTTTGGTCACCGAGAAACAGCTCTGAACCTTCTCGGACAGTGTATGGAGCAGGAAACCAGATATAACGAGGCGTTTCAGTGCTATACGATGTCCCTTAACATCCGACCAAGAAATAATGTAGCAAAGATTCATATTTGCAGACTTTTAAATTCTTTACTGGGGTCAAGGTAGGGATATCACAAAATTGTAGTCAGAATCTAATCTCGTAATGTAAGAGCATTAAAGTAATACGCCCTTTTTTCCATAAAGCTTTAATGTTTTGTTGGCTCCTCATAAAACAATACTTACTAATATCTTCCTTTAAATCTTTTCTTTTCTTATCATAACAAAACGCATAAAAATAGGAAATTTTGTTTTCGCGCGGCATTAACTGATCGCAATGCAGTCATGACATCACTTGACTAGTATGTCTTAGCATGTCGTTGTATCTTTGTGCAAACTAAATGCCTTAAGGTGGAACGCGACACTTTGCGAACTTTTGAATTTCTTTATGAAATTTGGTATGTTATTTATTGACGATAATTCCAACATGAATCCGCAAACCGTTTTTCGATTAATCAAATAGTTGTTTAGATATTAACCTTCAAAGTTAGCTATCAACGTCAGTTTTCTGCAGTGACGTCAACGACGCTCGCCGAACACTTTTTCAGGGCTAGCTGAAAATTGGGGTTTCCGATTTTATTGATTCTTTCACAGATGAATTGGTGCTGAAAATACCTTTCCGGCGATATAAGATTTAATATGACGTCGAGTGTTTCCTTTTTTCTGTCGACTTTTTCAAAATTGTGAAAAATTCCCGAATTTAATTTTTGATTTTTTTTGCTTAAAAAGAGATTAAAAAGCAATTCCAATCGAATATGCGAATAAAATTTGGGGGTCACCGACTTCGTTATTGCGCTATGGCCGTTTTCAGCACCCCTCCCCCTTTTAAAAACGTGTCATGAAAACTGACGTTTCCGTAAATTTATGATTCTTTATTCAAATTCTACATTATTACATCGACTACAATGACTTATGGTTATTTAAGAAGAACGAAAAAAGTTAAATAAAACATGTTTTTATACATTGTGCGCTGCTTTAAGGGCAGGTAAATTCGCACGAAAATTGCACAATTTTTTGGAGTTTTACATTGTTCCCACTGGTGTTATTTTGTCAGCGTGCCTTACATATGCTGCGCGATAATTTTAAAGTTATATAATTAAACTCGGCTTTTTGGCTACATCCTCGTCATATGGCTCTATGAGAAACCTCTGGAGATACTGTCGTATCACTATGTTTCACGCGGGTCTAACTTTCGCGTAATTCGCACTAGAAAACGTGCGCGTAATGAAAGTGCAGTGAAATTTAACCATGTATATCATGAATGCTTCTGAATGTAATACACATGTAACTGCGCAATTTTATGGCACCGCAATTGCTTATGCGCGAAAACTGGTTCCCGCAAAAAATGCGACTACAGAAATAAAATAAAAAGAGCAAAACTTGTCTTTATACATGTAATTGTATTTGCTTCATTTAGATCGATGAACATTACGACTTACTAAAAGTTTGATGCCGCAAATCAAATTTATTGACAGACTAGGTATTTTTGGTGTAGATGAAAAACAGTCTATTACCAATATGTGTAAAATATTTACAACTTATTCATATTACGCGAAATCTCAATTAATTCATAGTTATTATAAGGAAAATAATGCAATGTACAATTATTGCATCACAGGAGCTTTTGATATAATACAAAACAAAAATCCTAGGACAACACAGCTTGCGGTCTATATTCAAAATTGTTTGCAGTATTGTAAATTTTAATTTTTAAACTTCACTTAACGCCTTTTTCTATATAAACGCGTATATGGAATGGACGAACAGTGTAGGTCCCGAAGGATCTACACTGTTCGCTTTTGAACTAAAACAGGTTATTCCTGACCTAAAAGCTAACAGTGAAGATCCTGATCAGACAAAATATTAACAGAGAAATCGATTAGATCGGATTTGCAAGCTGATCTGGATCTACGCTGTTTGCTAATGCGATAAAGTGCGTAAATATATATGTTATAGGAAAGGGGGTTAAACGAATTTCCGATTATTTCTAAATCAATTTTTTACAGCAATTTTCTTCGTCTGATGCTGCTTCATTTCGTGGTAAATTTCTATGTCGATTGTCGAGAGAGTAAAACTCGCATATTGCGCATAACCACAGACACGGCACTTAATCACGGATTCGCCGGTCTTAAACTGTTTTAGCAATCTATGGCTGATAAGAAATAGACACGTACAGGAACCACATGTTGCTTGGTCAGTGTATGTGTCGCAGCAGTTTTCGACAAAGAACAAAAAAAAAACAACAAAAAACGAGGGACATATTTATACCTCCGCGCCGCGGCCTTCACCGTTTTTGTGTCGTTTTTCACTGTGCGCGATTCTCACTGTCACCAACTAAAGTTCAAGCAACATACCACTTAACAACTTGGCTATTGTTTTTGCTTTACTATTTTTGACGCTTTTATGAGAAAACTGTGAACTCTTCTCTTATCATAAAAGAATTTAGATTTTGCACAATATGAAGTACAATGCATGCATAAGGGTAAATGAAATACAGTTACGACCGCGCTAATGGGGCATCCCATCATGGAACTGTAAAACTACCTTAGATGCAGGTAAATCAATGTCAATCATTTGAAACTGCAGCTTACAAGCAAAAAAGATGTATATTTGCAGAAAATAATGGGAACAAACCAAACATTCGCACGGCTGGTGGATTATTTGTCACAGCTATAACTTTTTACAAGACAAAATAAGGCCGTTAGCTAACTAGAATTGATAGATATTCATTTTATAGGTTTGCTGGGGCTACGAAATATATTTTTTAAATTGTTTTAGACGTCACCGCGCACAAAGTTTGGCGCTAAAGTATTTCTATTAGGTGCATAGACTAACGATTTGAACAGTTTTAATCAAATGTCTATAACTACACAGGAATCTTGTGCGTTTCTTGAGTAATTAAGAACACTATTAAATAAAATTATCACGCATTTGCGAAAATGCTTTGCCAATCTAAGAAGAAAACGGCAGAATTTATGAAATTGTAAGTATAACATCGAAATACTTGATAATTAAAAGTGTAACGTCCGAATACAAATAATTGACTTATATTAATGTATTATACGCATTTTGGAATGTTCGTTTTTACCCCTAGTAACGTTTTTAAATATATTTTTTGACAAATTCACATAAGAGAATTCGATTTGATGTCATTTTAATGATAATTCAATTCAACTTCCTCTGTGGTGTCTTTTGACGAAGTTTTTAATTAATGAACTTTTTTTTTCTAAAATTTCCAAAAAAATAACGTAATTTTTCAAAAGGGGAGAGGGGTAATTAAAATGGTAATAGCACAATAACGAAGTCGGTGACCCCCAAATTTTATTCGCTAATTCGAGTTTGTTGATTGGACTTTTGTTGTTTTTCTCCCAGGCCTCAAACCATAGGTTTTCAATGTTATCTTAGTTTTTTTTTAATGTTTTCTTCTTTTTGTTTCTATGAAACATTTTAATAAATTGAAGCAAACATGACATTATGTGCATCCTGATCAGACAGCACGTGATAAAACCTGTATACATGGCCTAAATTAATCTGGTTACTTTCATTGCTGTAGTTGTGTAGATAAATGGAGATTGTTGTTCAAAATGTCTAACGTTGCATTTGGAGTTTAGTCGGCATTCCAAGAGTCTTTTGGTCGAATTAGACCTCGTATGTATAACGGGCGCCGCCATGTTTTCCATGGTGTACATACATGTACTGTTATGAATCTTGCTCATAGGTTTATTACTCATTATGCTCGCAAAATTTAACCGAGATGATTTATATTAATGAGAATTATCATTATGAAAGACACACTGTTGAAAAAAATGCTAAATTAAAATTCAACGAACAGGAAATACAAAACTGCAGAACAATCTTGAAGAAAAGAACGAACAATTACTACAAATTCGACTATGTTTTTTTTACGGTCTGCTGTGCTTTTTCATTCAGACGCAAGTTTAATGAACAACTTGATTTCGTGATGCTAATGGTTTTATTGCATCAAACCAAACGAGAAATAAACACGTATACCGGCATGTGAGACTACATTTAATAGTTTGTCTCGAACACATTTGGATAAATGACTGCTCGAAATACAGTATTACGAAGCAAACTTTCATGGCTACCTATTTATAATTTGAATATCGAACCTTAACAGATAAATACTGTACAGTACTGACACAATCCGAATAATATTCGTAGTAGATTTTTTACATCGACTGTGAAACGCGTTATTCCAACCGGTACTCGCGACAAATATAGATTGGGGGAACTGCAGACGAACCTCATCCCTTTAGGAGTTCGAACCCACAGTCTCCGGATTTTGAATCCTACTCTCTAACCCTAGACCACACACTATTACGAAGTAAACTTTCACGGCTTATTATTGGACAACGAACCTTTACAGGTAAATACTGTGCTGACACAATGTGATTACTAATCTTTTAAGGTCCGAAGTACGTTTTGATTATCGTATATTATATCAGTTCATTTATACCATATAGATTATGCGAATATAATTGTTTTAAATAAGTAAATATAAATTATCAGTTCTAGATATTGTGTTTTCATTTTGTTTTTATCTTACGCTACATAAATGAATATCCTTACCATTTCTCCGACTTTTCTTCTGGACGGCGTTCATAATGAGGAACAATGCTTTACGGTACGCTTGTTCCATTCTTCCCAAAGTATTGATCATGTGACCGCTGAGCTGTAGAAATCTATGAAACTACCCTAAAAGTTCAGCAGATCGCATGTCAATTTATTAAGACAGTATCGAAACTAAGAACCACGATAAATCCTAGCAGATCAAGGTCTCACATACGTCATAATAAAGAACATGAATATTTGAGAGAATGATAAGGAGAGAGCATAAATGTATCGTTTGTCCAATTTCAGACGGTTTCTAAATGATATATAGAGCACGTGGGTTTAGCGGATTTGAACGGTCAATAGCCAACTCCAATAGCAAACAAAATTGCTACATTTAGTTAAAATGATATTGCCTCTGCCTGGGAGCGAAACCCGCACCATCATGGCGACAGCGTCTGGTTCAATGGCACCTTAAAACTCCCGGTTCTTTTCAGAAACGTACATATTACCATTATGATTTTTTCAAACTTGTCCGTATACTCGATATATTCGTAATGGCATAAGAATACATGCATTTGCCATAGAAAATTGAAGAATTCAAAATCGATATTGCACAGTAATTTGCATTTCCATTACTGCCCATGCATGAACTGGCTCAAAGCGAGTCTGCAATATTTTGGTATTTGTTGTGTTCGGTGGCCTTCTAAGTTCATTTTGCTCATTATTTATATAACCAAGCATTTTTATGGCAGATATTTTTCGAATGATCAGTACTCATCAAAGGTTGTATCAAAATTGTAAATTTTTATACCGATATGCCAAATTTTTATTCACTTGTTCGTCACGTGACTGTCAAGTTATCGATAACGTTCTACAGTTACACAAATGATTACCGGGAGACAGTTGTGATAGCGATTTCAAAGAGGACATATACAAATTATATCAGATATTTATAAGATGTTAAACTGAAACAATGCAGATAAATACATAATGTGTAAATTAAATGTTATGCTCAAATAAACATCAATCGATGTGACTGAAAATATATATTTAATAAAAATCGAAATTCGAAGTTATTTCAACAGAATTATCTTCTTAACGACATAGCCAAAGCGAAACAAAAGACGTTGTTAACATTTAGTGAAGGTTATAGAATTAAAAAACGAAGAAATAAGCGGCTTTACTAAACATATTACCAAAGATGTACCTGCCGCGGTGTAGAAGCTAGCGGCAATTTAGTGGATCTACAATCAAAGTCCACGAGGTAAGGATATTTAAGGTATATTTATTTTTTAATTTCATGATTTAGCGTAAAACGTATAATTTCCTGTGTGATTACGGCTATGTTTCGAAGTAAGTGATTTATTGATTTGCAGTCTTTATAAATTTTGGATTGTCAGGTCTAGTTATCAAAAGTACATCTTAAGATAAAAATTCTATGTTTGCGTACAGAATATAGAGCACATTATGAAATAATGGAACTCGGTAGAAGTCTTCGAAAAGGCAGTACTGGCGACTATGGTGATGACATGCTTTGTAAATTAGAGCTCAGCTCAGCGCGAAGCTTCTATAGGACACATTTGATTACCAAGATAACGGAATAAAATGACCAGGAGATTACTGAGTAATATTTCAGCTACCTTTCTAAACATTCGACTACTATGGTGCTTTTGAAAATGCAGCAATGAACTCCTGGTATCGATCGCGTTAGTGAGTAGTTTGTAAATTGTCAGAGGTAGATAAAGCAGCAGCAGCCTGAAATTGTCAGCCTAGCTGACTAAAGTTAGCTATGGATATAATAAAGGAATCAGCAACCTATCTGAAATGCAATATAATCACGGTCTAAGTACACTTTAAGCTTTTCAGTACCTTCAAATAAAATGTAATCTCTATGCAGCTGGAATGTTAAGTAAGCAGCCTACATGTATCTGATATGAAATGAACCTTTCAGTATTTTCAACGCGGAATCGATAACAATTATGGTCGTCTTCAAAACTTAATGACGTCTTTTTAAGGATTGACGACAACTGTCCGAATGTACCTTTTCCCGCGACGCGCCCCATATAATAATGCTTGAATAGGAAGTTAGCAGCCTAGCATCTGATATGGTATGAAATGAACCTTAAAATTTAATTAACATCAAAATCCTGGAAGGCTGGAATGTAAAGTTAACAGCCCGACAACATAACATTAGCGATGAATTTAAGAAACGCTTGAATGTGATGACGGCAGCTTTTCAGACTAACCTTTAGCGACGAATAGAAGAAATACAAAAACAGTCTGAAGGCATTTTAATTGTTTTTTTAAGGGTTCAGAAATCTTATCTGATATTAAGCTAAACTGAACAAAATACCATTCTCTAGGCTCCAGGGTTGTGTAGTTAGCAGCCGATAAGCCTAGCAACCTTGCAGCCTAAAGTTAACGACGATTTTTTTCTAATTTCTAAGTTCACTACAATCTTACGTATGAAGTAAACATAAACAATTCACTTAATCTATAGGTTGCTGGAATATCGAGTTAGCAGCCTAGAAGCCTAGCGACGGCTATAGAAATACGAAAACGGTTAATCGGACATTACAAGCCTTTCTGAATTGAACTTGAAACATTCACTGAATTGTTGTTGGTTTTTGCAATACCTTTTTATGAAGTGGATGTTGTTGGTTTTTGCAATACCTTTTTATGAAGTGGGTGTTGTTGGTTTTTTGCAATACCTTTTATGGTTGGGATGTTGTTTGTTTCTGCAATACCTTTTTTGTAAAATAGTTGCTGTTATTTGCTGCAATGCCTTTGATATAAAGAAGTTGTTGTTGGTTTCTGCAATACCTTTAAAATAAAGTAGATGCGAGTACAGACCAAGCATAAACTGTTTTATAATTTATTGAAACAGATATCGTTTGATTATTTACGCCGTTATCAATATTGTGGACATATTATTCATTTATCTGATAATGGAGTTCAGATTTTATATTTTTATCAATCACTAAATGGTTCTATTTGCAATGGTCCTTCAATAAATGTATATGGATGTTTGAACAATATTTTATATAACCTTCTTTCTAGCCTGTCCACATTAGGTTCGACTTAAAACATAAGTTGAATGTGAGCAGTAATCATGTACCTTTTAGACAGTAAATGAAGTTTACAAATAAGATCTGGCTGCCAGTAGGTGTGTGAAGTAAGCGCGTAGCTCGAAAATCATTGTTGATCTGGGTCTTAGATCAACAGTCCTAAATGCATTAAAAATGGTTGATCATGATGTAGCTCAGCATTCACGAATCTGTTTGAAAGTTGTCTTTCTGGCTTGTTAATCGCAGATCAATAATCGCTGATACATGAAACGGTTTAAGAATGTGATGATCAAGGTCGTAGATCGTAGCTCAACGATGTAAAATGTTTCTTGAAAGTTGTCGAAGATCGCAGATCATTACTTTGGTTTATCAAATGCCTGCAGAATGTTGATCCAGGTCGAAGCTTAACAAACTTTAAATGTTTTTGAAACCTATCCACCATGGTCGGAGATAAACACTCTTGAAAACATTATGTAAGTATTGATAGACGTCAAAGATCGGGGTATGCCCCCAAGAAAATAACTGTGAGGCACATGATGCGAAGATTTCAGAGTTTTTATTGTCATTTTTTTTAAATAAATAGATCGACAGTTTCGCCTTAACTGCAATAAATTATCCATATTTTTTGTTTAGATTAATATGTTGATAAGGTTTGATTTTACATATTTATGTTTCAATTTTTATAAAAAAAATGGTTGATTTTCCGGTATTGGATACTTCTATATCCGGTCTTTCAGTTTATTTTTAGAATACTTCACGCACAGATAGAAAGTTACGCCAAGTATCACTAGTCATGTTTGAGAAGTTGGCAGCCTAGCTGCGTGAAATAAGCAGCCTGTTAGACCGACGGCGTGAAGACAGCAGCATGGCAGCGTGAAGTCAGTAGTCATAAACTTCTTGTTGATATGATGCTAACTTATTGCTATCAGGCTGCTATCCCCTTGCTGCAAGGCTGCCAATTCGAAATCTTGCCAGTTCATGAAAATGCTTACTGCAGTTTAATATCGTATTTAATTACTTCTTCTGAAATCTGTTAATTTCTTTAATTTTTGGAAATATTAATACCGCTCGATTTTAATTTTTGGCTATTCATAAAGCCTCATAAAAGACAAAAGTATTGTTTAAAAGATCTTTAGAATAAAATGACATGCATCGACGTTTTCGTCATGAAAATGTATGAAATATGTCCAAGTAATTGATGACTATCGATCATGTTGGTATAATTTTCAAAATTTTCGATATTCGCATTTCTGGAAAATATTATAAAGTTTTTAATCATAATATTATGATACATATAAACTACGTTATAAAATGACATTCATCGATCCTCAAATTAAACGTTGTCGAGGTGCTTGGGTGCCAGCTCGACATTCCAGCACACTAGAGAGAAAGAGAATTTATAAGGTTTATTTTAATTCAGATGGGCTGGTAGTGTCCTTAAAATGTGAATATAATGCATTTCAGACCGTGTTATGGCTGCTAAGGGAATACTTGTACAAAATGTATGAAAATGTTCTAAGTTCATTTCATCTCAGATAAGTTTGTGGTGTCCTATGAAAGCGTTCAAACCGTTTCATAATTTCTAATATCCGACGCTAACTTTAAAGTTTGGGCTACTTCATGGTCAGTCATGGTGGTATGCAACTTAACAACTTCGCGAACCTCATTTCAGTATATTTTCTTAGATATAACATTCAAAACTATTGTAATATAAAAACATTTATTTTCAGAATGTTTCGCGCCCCTGACCATTGGCACAATGTGTCATTGCAGCTGGGAAGTGTGCTGGAGGATATTGGTATCAATGAGAGGATAGTGCTAAAGAGAAGGGAGGGTTGTTTGCTGAGGGAGACGCTGCATACAATCAAGCACAGATTGACGGATAGAGACATCTCTGTGTTTAACTTCGGTAGTCAGTCAGAAGGAACTACCACTATAGGACTCGACTCTGACCACGATACTCTCAGCTGCTTTAATAATGTCAGTGTGCTACAGGACTGGACTGAATGGACACCTGGTGTGGAGAACCTGCTGATGCTCCGGGAAGAGAACACGCCACCAGGCTATTGTTTGCTTCAGCTGCTGTACAGGAACGTACCTTTCCCTGTCACAGAGGTACCTGGTGACACACATGCTTTATACAGGGAAGAAAAGGTTATTAGGAGCAACACACATCAATTCAGATTCATGACAGAAAGTCAAATAAGAGATGGACCGTCAGGATCGGTAATAGAACAGGAAGGATATGCAGCACAAGATCTTGTTCTAGCCTATCCATGTAAGTCAATGCCGTTAGCAGTTCAACAATGGTTGAATGAGCAGATGCTGAGCGGGAAATTGTCGCCTGATATGATAAGATACATTCAAAGCAGTAAATGTTATGTTGTACCTGTGGGAAGTAGTGACAGCGAATTTAAAGATTATGAATGGCGGATTTCTACATCACATGCAGAAAGATGTGTAATGTTTAATCTTAACATTACAAAGCTGCAGTGCTATGTTCTGATGAAACTGATTCTTAAAACATATCTCAAATCTCCCCGTGACAATGCTCTGTCTAGTTTCATGTGTAAAAACATCACTTTACTGTGCATCCAACATACTGATCATGTTATTTGGCGTCCAGACAATTTACTTGCTTTGTTTGAATTATGTCTGTTTAAGCTAAAAGAGAGCATTCAATATGGATACTGTCCACATTTTATTATGAAACATAATTTAATGAGGAACAAGTTCTCTGCTGAAGACAAAAGATGGCTGATTGACAGAATACAGCAGGTGATTGATTTACGTGGATGTGCTTTCCTTGGTGTGACAATAGATGAACTCGGCTGTAGACTTCAAATGAAGTTAGGCGTTGCTCCAAGCGCCTTGTATATCACTACATCAGCAGAAGATATTTCCAGAGGTGTTTCAGGAAAATTAACTAAACAGCTAGCTTTGGACATATGTGACATGCATCGGCGTATCCTTAAAGATATATTCCGGCCGGGGGCATTGAAAAAATGTGTATCTACATTGACAAAAATCTACAGGCGAGGAAGCTGCTTAGAGCGAGCATCGTCGTGTTTACTGACACCACTGAGTTGTTCTACACTTGGTTCAATGTTAGCATCTAGCAGTATATACATGAGCCAGAGTGTGTCACCTGAGGCTCTGACCTGGCTCTCTCTGGGTTTGGATTCGGATGTTGCATCAAGTAGGCTAAAACTAGCGTCAATATACTATTGTATTGGGGATTGGAACAGCGCAGATACAGTTCTCAGAAACATTGAAGAAAGTTATATTGTGAATGTAGCGGAAGCTGTATGTAATTGTAATATATGTCCTAAATACCTGTATTTAGCATTTAACGAATATTCAAACAATCACAACTTACAGTCATTTAAGTACATATGTGCCTTATGTGTAATGTGTCTACCCAGTGAAATGCACTGTGTTCCACACGAGCTTCAGTACGAGATATTTCGATCTACACCGGAAGACATAAGACACAGAGTACGGGAAGACTACTGGATGGACTGGGCTGTTGTGGATTCTCTCCCCTATATGTACTTTCTGCAGTACAAGACCTACGGGCGTCTCCAGAGGTATGACGACCAGCAGCAAGCACTGAACAACTTGATCGGGACCTCGTTCACAGGGAGGGATTTCGGCCACCGAGAAACAGCTCTGAACCTTCTCGGACAGTGTATGGAGCAGGAAAACAGACATAACGAGGCTTTTCAGTGCTATACGATGTCTCTCAATATTCGACCAAGAAATAACGTAGCAAAGATTCATATTTGCAGACTTTTAAATTCTCTACTGAGGTCTCGATACTAAAGCTTTAGGCAAATTTGTGTAAAACATTATCTGATCTGATACTATGTTCATACACATTGGCATATTTCTTGTTTTGTTTCAATAAATAATAAAGTATTGAATATCTTACTTATAGTTCGGTTAAAATATATTTTATTTTACCAAGTTTCTTAGTTAATAATAATAATAGTAATAATAATAATAATAATAATAATAATAATAATAATAACTAAGATTATCAATATTTTTTTATTGTTTAGAATCACCAAATAAGTAATCTTAACATAGTTCTCACACTATCCAGCTATAACTGATATGGATAAATAGACGGTCACGTGATACTCTCAGTAAATAACCAAGAATGATCTTGTGGCAGGTATTGACGAATTATTTTTTTTCCGGAAATCAATCCCTTTAATAAACCTGGCGATCGCAAATTGAGAAAACGCTTTGCTTTCAAATTGTTGATAAGGTACTGTACTATAACCCTCTATTGAAGAACACATTACAATCAAACTTGGAACTTTTGTCGCGTTAACCGTATACAATATCGTTTGTTTAAATAGCCACGAATAAACATGATATTTTATGTTTTGTAAGTTAGAACGTTAAAGCGATTAGTGTGTGTTTGGTGATCAACGAATTGAAATGTCTTCCGATTCCCTCCCGGTGTCTATTTGCAAAGCAGATATCAATAGGCAAATCAGAAGTGCAGAAACTCCATCTTATGGAAATAGTTCCTTATAAGTATCATTCACCATTGAATGTCAATTAACGCAGCATTCGCACATTGTAAGTTGTGAAGAAATAAACGTTACAATTCTACATTAATATCTTTATAATACCAATTACATGTATAAACATTCCACCTTACGTAAAATGACAATGGGGTCATTTCTTGATATACTTATTCCTTGAATTTCAGCTTATTAATGACTCACCCATTTTTAAAAGTCAGGTACGTTATATTTTTATAATCACCTTAATTTCAATGATATTCATTTGAATCCAACAATTGATACGTTTTTTAATGTACCAATGTATGACCAAGATACTCTGGACAGTATCTTTCTATTGGGAAGTGTTTAATAAAATATTTTAAGGTATACATGTAAAATAAAACTCCTACTTAATCAAAACAAAAAATAAATACCCGAACTTTGCAAAATCAGTTGAAATATAAAAAAAACAATTTTATAGGACATTTCCTTGTAATTTATACACTTCAGTCCTTATTCACAGGAAATGAAATAGTTTTTGCGAACACACTGCATTATTTTAGTTTTAAAATGTACCTTAAAAATGTGCATATTTTTAACGTACCTGACAAACAATTACAACTATTCAAAACTTGAACTGTTTCAAACAATTAAAAAGTAACAAAGTCGTATATACAATTGGTTTGTAATAAACACAATATATTTCTAGCTATATTATTGAAAGTAATGAATTTAACCTCGATTTGTGAAACAGTTAACGTACCTGACATGATACTTATCTGTTGTGTTTGTGCTAAAATATTTCTGTTGTAACCGATGTATAAGGGCAAAATATGTGTGCATACGTTAGATAGTGCCAAGAAAGAGAAAAAGTAGGGGAAATAACTTTTTTATTTTAAGAATCGTGTTTCATGTACACGTACCTGACTTTAACGTACTTGACAGTCATTTTTTAATTTTCTGCTATGCAATCAATATATTAACTGCCACAAATGAATATTTTACTTCAATAAACAGATAAGACTGCATGAAAAACGAAGAACAATGATATAGAAATATAATTTCAAAACTACGGACGAGCAAGTAAATATACTATTTAACGTACCTGACAAATTCTAACGTCCCACTTGTAATTTTATTATCTCTCAATTAATCTTAGATTTGATGATTCGACGATTGCATTTTAGTTTGTTTCATTCCACATAATTATATTTTAAGACTTAGTTAGTCGAAGTTTAATGTTTGTTGATATCGTCTACGTTTGTTAAAGTAAGTTTAAAAGCATTTAACGTTCTTGACCGGTATATTTGCGACAATCATTTCATAAATCTAGGTTAGTCAGTTTATCGGAAAATTGTATAATTTTAAGTTACTTCGAATAAACTAAACTATACCCGTTAAAACATGGCCTAACATCTGTGTTTTGTTTCCTATTAAGTTCAAGGTTTACGTTCATATTAATATAGACCCCTTTGCGACAGACTATTTCTATGAATTTTCGGCTATTCTGACGTCAATTATGACGATATGAATAATTATAATTCAATTTTAGTGTTCGTATGATGTTTGCTATATATAAACCGTACCAAAATACGAGTTAAACCAACATTTATTGCTAATGCCACTCAGGGAAATGACTGCGACATGGAAAAATTGAAAATGTCACTTTATCTGACATTCAATGTCACGTGTGTTCGGTAAAGATAGCGTGATCCAGCCCGAGTGAAATATGCACAAGGGCGGTAACGAGGCTCTGCCGAGTTAACGTCTAAATGCATGTTTCACTCGGGCTGGATCACGCGATCTTGCATACCGTATTTATTTTGCGAATTTTGGGGTATTATACGGTAAATTTTTTTTGCACTACTTTTTTATAGTAGCGGAGTGATAAACGAGACATTCCATCGTTCTTTCATAAATGCGTAAGACGTCGTGAGGTCATATAAGGCGCGTGACTCATTCTACATGGGGTGTGTAGAATCAAAATTTCCTACACGGGTGAAAACACCACAGGTGCTTGGAAGACGGACCCCGTATTCTCCAAACAGGCCCCCCCCCCCCCCCCAAAAAAAAAATAAATATGGTCTACACAGGGTCTATACTACATAAACTCATCTTTTTTATTTTGTTTTGATAGATTGGGATCGATATCAGTCTATCCACACCGAATTTATATACTATCAAATACCAAGTTCTCTGAAAATTCGTGTTCCGACTACATAAGCCAGTATAAGGTAAATAACAAAGGCTCCATTCCGCCATTGGCTTCAAGCCCACATGTAAACATAGATTTAAAAAAATCGGCACATCTCAACAAATATTGCACTAACCTTAACAAATCTAGCATTGGCTAGGAAATTTAGAACATAACATCCATTTTTTTTTATTTTTCCGATGCCATACTAAAAATTATCGCCTCGGGACAGAGTTTGGTTACAATGCAGGTATATGAGTGAATTTTCATTGGACGAGCGATAATTAAAGCAGCTATTTTTAGCTGGAAAATTACCCCGTGTATTTAAAAATTTAATCGAATTGTTCAGTGACGGTTGATGAAGCTGCTCAACGTTTGAAACTGCATATTAACATGTTTTCGTTAAGTTATGAGTATATTTTGTTATAATGAATATTAAAAAATGTGGCTGTTGGATGTAAATAAACTACCTTACTGAAGTGGTGGGCTAGAATGCAATGTTTACATAGAGCTCGCGTAATAATGATATAGTAACTTTCTCCTCCATAGATACAACTTTATTGCATGGGCGAACAGTTTAGATCCAGATAAGCCGGCACATCCGTGCCACTGATCAGGATCTAAACTGTTCGCTTTTTGATTCTTTAATTTATTGCTGACCAAAATATGAACAGTGTAGATCCTGGTCAGATGGCACGGATGTGCTGGCTGATCTGGATCTACACTGATCCCACATGCATTAAATTGCGTATACATTATGGAGGAAAGGTAAAATAATTTGTTGCAAGCGAGAGCGTGGGGGCGGGAGTCCCCATTAACCATTATATTCTGAACTAACTGTTCAATGAATTAATAAATAAAAATGCCAGCGGGGTTATGGGGCGATAACAACAAAGTTTACGTACCGGTAAACTGCAGGACTGGTGTCCCGAGTGGTGGATCCGTAATGTAGCAGAACGATAATTGCGGGTTCTGATACCAGTTAACGAGCAAGTCAAGGTTGATAAGATTATTTAGCCATTTTTTTGCCGAAATAGCTGAGCTTGTGAAATTGTGAGATCAGAGGGCAGGGACGGATCCTAAATAGTGTTCAGATGGCTAGCTCGAACACCCTTATGGGGCTGCAACATTTAATGGATAGAATCTAGAACAGAACAGAACATAACTTTATTTCACTCAAATCATACAAATATGATGTACGAGTGTACAAAACATTTTTCTCAAAATACATATTCTTTATCACGTGACATGAAACAATGTAATATTTTGGAGATTTAACAAAAGGTAATAGTGGATAGGGGAGCCAAAACAATCATGAAAAAAGGGAAAATTACCAAAAAATGTAATTTTACAAATGAATGATTTCTTACCAAATAGGGATATCATTATTAGTAGATGAAGGGGATTGCTTGTGGTGGGGAGATGAAAACGATATTGTAAGTCAGTTTTTGTAGTTTTCTTTAGAACAGACTATAGATCGGTTACTCGCCGTGTTTAGTAAACAAACGCACGTGGTTGCGTGTTTCTAAATGTTTGGATATTGTGAAAGTTTTGTGTGTGTGTGTGTTATAATTTTGAAATTCAAGCAATGGATTACGATCATAAGATAGTACTGATGAGGCTGAGTAGAGACTAGAGTTCTGTAGTGTGTGAATGATAAAATGTTGAATTTACCTGCTGGGAAAATGATTAAGAGTGTAACTTGTCCTGTTGTTTTGCGGAGTAGTCTAGACGGATTCTAACTTTCACTATGATGATATGTGATCTTGTAAGTAGCACTTTAATTTACTTTATTTGTTTATTTAATCTGACTTTTTTGTACAATATCT
Organism: Corbicula japonica; assembly: GCA_038501625.1. Lineage (NCBI taxonomy): Eukaryota > Metazoa > Mollusca > Bivalvia > Venerida > Cyrenidae > Corbicula > Corbicula japonica. The sequence continues at coordinate 5,162,133 of JAZAYU010000035.1, forward strand.
TATTTGATGTCTAGTGCTGTGTCGTATGAGAGGGTCTACATCATTCACTGTAAGTTGGTATGGGTTGTTTTCCCTTTTCCTTATTTATGTGTGATTTTCCTTATTTATGTGTTTATATGTTTTCCTAAGTTAAGCAGGCGATGCAGATGTGAAAAAAATTAACAAAAAACCCAGCTGCGTTTGAGCGATAGAAGGGCGTGGGATTGTGTGGAGGCGGTTGCCCCCCCCCCCCCCCCCCCCCACACTTCTCCCTATAAAACTCATTATTATTGAAATTCGGTTGGCACCAGTTTTATCAATAGCTATGCTCTGTACTGAAATATTAAGTTCCGCTAAACTAGATTTGCCCTGTTAAATTTCAATGTCGATTTAGTAGAATATGAAGTGGGCAATTATCATTCAAGTTCCATAGACTCATTGTTCGAAATCTTGCATTCGACCCTGGGCTGACGAAAGTACGTTACTCGCATCTTGTGGAAAGGCACACACGTGCATGCTTTCGTGTCGCAAGTTCGACATTATATTGCTCGAGACATTATTATTTCTGCAGATTTTTCAGCACATAATATACAAATGGTTTTCACATGTCCCCAGTTTTCTCTGATATCGATAACAATCTGACAAACACAAGGAAATGAACACACGACACGACATGAAACACTTTTCGTGCTATTTTCCACCATATAAACCGTTGAAACGCTTAATTTTACGTTCATTAGGTGCGAGGACTTATTAAAATGTAAAAAAGGAACACACTGGTAGACTAGGAACGCAGCGATTTGCCACACGCTCCATATATATTGATTTATGAAAATAATTTTGTCAATAAGTGATATTTTTTCAATAAACTTGAACGTTTTCGTCAATTCTTTTAACAACAAACAAACATCTTAAGGGTATCCTTGTTTTGTCACATTCCTTTCGATATCTGGGGAAACTAGTGAAACTATGAAAGAGCTTTGTTTTCGATGCCATTTAAGCCAATCAGATGCTTGAGATTTGAGACTGGTTTCTATGCTCAGTTTTATAACCTTGATCTCAGATGTGCCAGCTTAACTGGATCTACACTGTTTACCCAGTGATAAAGGCCTATTTCTAGAGTAAAGGCTTAAACAATAGTTTAGTGAAATGGAACACATTTATTTAGCACTATTGTAATTATGCAACATATATCATTTGACCTTTGAATGTAATAAAAAAACAACTATAAGAATACATAATAAACATCATTAATGGAAAAGAACAACTAAAATATCACATAAGGACTAAGTGCCTGAGATGTTTTACATTCTGCTATAACTGGAACAATGTAGTCACATGGTCTAACCATGTCTGCAGTCTTTTAGCTGATCAGCAATTTGTCATAATCTCAATGGCCCAAGATAATAAAACTAAAACTGGACACCAGTCTCAAAAACTGGACACCAGAATACCAGTCATAAATCTCACACAAGCAACCAGGGGTTTCGAGTCGCAACCACAAGCTACAGTTGAAGAAACTAGTCTCCAATCTTGGTATCATGATTCACTTGGTTTTCCTGCAGCAGGTAAAATCGGTAGTGATTTCTACATATGCTATGCATGCAGTCCATTCACTGCCCTGTTTGAATTCCATCCAACATCTATTTATCTGGCTCCCTAGTTGAGATTGGCTGGCATCAGCTGTTTGGCTCGTCTCCTCCAGCACCATGGTTATGGTTCCGAACTGCTATAGGACTCCTCAGTGGATTCTTCATGCTTTCTCTTAGGTCTGAACCTGTAAATGAAAATGCATGCCTTTATTGTGCTTTACCTTTGTATTCAATTACCTTAGTACATGTATTTGAATTGGCAACCTGAGTAGACAAATATCACTACACATTTGCAAAATCTAGTCTGAACCAAGAACAGTGCAGAATCCAGATCAGATGACACAGATATCACACCATAGAGGAGATATTCCCAGCATAACATTTGAAACCCACATCTTTCGGGGTTTAAATATTATAATTATATTTAACAGAAAAAAATATTATCACTACGGAATATATTTTTAACTGAAAAGAAACATACTTTACTGTTTAACATTTTGACACTGATTTCTTACTTAAACAGGCTGCAAGAGAAGTTGGGGGGGGGGGGGGGATCCTGTTTGGAGAATACGGGGTCCGTCTTCCAAGTACCTGTGGTTTTTCATACCCAAGTGAAATCCTTTTGTCACGTCATCTTACCCATATGTGTATTTGATTTATATCTGCTCGAATTTTTAAACCAATCCGATCGTTATGTATGAGAAGTATCAATCTGAAAGACTTGAACTATAGAAAAAAACTGAGAAGTGAAATTCTATGAACATAACAAATACCAAGATGCACTACAACCCTGAAGAACATTCTGCAAGGTTTGCTTTGCTAAAATACGACCAATTTTAACAATGTTCATATAGACCTCATAAATGAAACCGAAATGAACAAGATAATTTTAAAATAATTGTAAAACTGTCCATCCTAAAAGTCCAATCTCCTCCGCATAGTTGTTCCTTACACTCACTTTACACCTTTGCGATAGGCTCAATGTCGAGATTGTTTTACCAATTAAGCAGCTTCATAGTAATACAGTCATACATTTTAATTACGAATTTTAAATCTTCAGGTTAAAAAAACGACAGAAATCTTCACTATCTTTCATTAAAACCGAAGAAATGCAAGCTATTTAAGTGTATTTGGTGAACTATGTCTTTGAGTTTAAGTGAAATTAGTTGAAAGTAGTCCCAGCCTATAACAGAGGTTAATGCATATGAGCCGATAGTATAAGCGAGTGCTAAAAGCTAGAATATTTTCGCCGATTTGTGGAAGAAACAGTGCGATCTCAAGCTTTATTATTATTTGTCGTCGGAACATTCATATATGAGGATCTGAAGTTGACATTTATTTGGGAAATAAGTGCTGATGTATACGGTAATAGAGAAGGTAGCCTAAACAGTGCACCTAAGGCTAAACATAAAAATGCTGCAAATAGATTTGCTAAAATTAATCGAACGAACTGTTCTATTTAATATAACGCAGCTCCTTATCAGAAATTTATAGTTTCGAAGAGTCAATTATTTTATTTGATCTTAGGTTGTAACATTTGGTTCCTTAATTTCTTACATTTATTACTTAATTATTAACGAATAAACAGCTCCCATTTTTTCTTTTTTGCTAAATATTATGTAGAAATACATTTATTGGATATATAAATTTACGCTCTGTAACTTGCCAATCCATCGAAACAGTTGCCAATTTCTTAATTAAGATCTTTAAAGACGTTAACAAAATTTCCCGCAAACTAAATGAAATTGTCGTAAAGATCAAGAAGGTATAAGTTGATATGCATTGTCACGCTGCATAAGAACATCGCCACATAAACAAATTTTGTATCCTTTATGCGGTGATTTTCAACGCATTGAATACTTTTTATGCGGCAAAAAGGCATACTTTTGCAGCATAAAACAATTTGAACACATACTAGTGGTTTGATAATACATTTATCATCACTATCGGACTTATTTTGTTTGTTAGACTTTTAAACAGGTTCAATCTGACAACGATTTAGTAGTGTCGATTTAACTGTAACCAAGCCAATTGATCAATCTGCAAAGAAGTTTAAAATGACGTCTTTTTTCTTAGGTAACTTGTTTTAATTTCCGTTGCAATAAGTTCCAAGTAATGCGCATGTGATTTGTTACCATTGTCCCAATCCCAATGACTACCGGAGCTTTTAAAATAACCTGCCACGCCGTGGATGGGGCAGTAGTTACCATTACGTAAAATAAGCAAGGTTGTAAAAATCGTCAAAATGAATGGTTTTAAAGGACAAAGTGTTCCACAAAATAACAATAGAAAAAATTTACTGACTAGGTTAAAGAGTATGTCATTAGTAAACAATTTTATTAATGAAAATAATATCTCAGTTTTGACTTAATCAATGGTCATGTTTTATTCGTTACTGAAACAATAAAAATAGAAATAATTAAACAGGTAACAGCTTCCTGCACCAATGAATATATTATAACTCTAGAGACTCCTGTGCTATAAAATTTCGAAATGAATGGACATCATCGTCACTTACTTTTCACATTCAATTGCATACAATATTTTTAAAGATCTTCAGTGAATATATTTATTATTTCACTTATAATTTGATCATTAAATACATTGTGATTAAACAAAGCCAAGACCGTTTAAACAAAGGCCTATATATATACAATGTATAATATGTAATATATAGGTCTTTGTTTTAAAATACATTCATTTTTTATAAGATTCACACGTATCAACTTAACAAAAACTGTTTCTATGTTCTAATTTGTTATTTGTGAGAATTGCACAATCAGTCTTAAATCTACATAATATTATAATATGCTACACGAAAAACATTGAATCCGCAATTGAAAATGTGGAAACGATTGAATTTTCCTCGGATTCTCCTCAATTAAAAATAAGACAGGCAGAAAAAAATCGTAAATTGTTATATCTTTTGTATTGCTTACACTAGATCTTAATTATCTTCGCTGGGTATATTTATTCTATCAATAGTTGATTCATCATCTAATTCATTATGTTTAAGTTACAAACAAAAAGAAGACCTTTTAAAGTACGTTTTTCATTTTAGATTCACGTGTTTAACAAAAAAAAACTATGTATCGTTCCATTATCTCGTGCGAGATGTAGCTTGACATTCGATTGCTTTGCGTAATGTAAGGTTTTTTTAACTAATCAAGCAGTTTGTAGGTTTCGCAGTAATTTACCGTAAATCAAGTTGAAGGAAATAATAGTTGCTAAACTGCTTCGCAGAGTTCGTACCAGCGGACTTGGTAGCTCATTTGGTAGAGCGTCGGCACGGTAAGCCGGAGGTCCGACGTTCGAATCCTGGTCGAGGCTACTCTTTCCCAGACCCCAAAATCTGCCATATTTGCGTTCTCTGCAAGACGATTACCCTTGGAGTTCTTTCGGGCGATGGTTGTGGCTGGGGTATTCGGCCCGAACATAGGCAGAAACTTGCGGAGATTTCCAAGTAAGCTGGAAATGTCTCGTATAACTTGGGATGAAATGTAGTAGATTTCGTACCAGCGGCCTCGGTAGCTAAATTGTTAGAGCGTCGGCACGGAGATCCGAGGTTCGGACCCTGGACGAGGCTACTCTTTCCCAGACTCAAATCTGCCAAACATTCATTACTTCCTGTCAAAGCAGGTTTATCTAAAAAAGATAAAGACATTTCTTGCTTAAAGATAAGTTCTTATATGTTTAAAGGGTGTGGACAGACTGTTTGGTGGTTCCGAATCTTATCTTATTTTACTGTCATGTCAAG